>PVLD010019906.1:0-35151 GCA_004027595.1 Dinomys branickii
TATTGATCAAATAACCTGTCATCAATTATTCCTTAGCATTAAGTGATATAATACAATAGTAGAACCATGTTAGCCCTCCTGCATATATGTATATTCATATATACATACATACATTTCTGTCTCTTTCTTTTCTCCTTTCCCTCGTCCCATCTGTTCTTTGTTTTTGAACAGATTTCCTTCATGTCTCTTAGTTTATATTACCACACTCGGGTTCTTACACCAGTGATACAATGCGTTGCCTGCACATGTATCGCTGATTTATTTCACTTATGAGTATGGACTCCAGTTTTGACCACTTGCCTACAAAGTTCCCAAAACTGTCTTGCTTTATAGCTGAATAATATTCCATTATATAAAAATGCCACAATTTTTTAATCCAGTCTTCTGTGGATGGACACTTGGGTTGCTTCCACATTTTAGCTATTACAAATTGCGCTGCTATAAACATGGGTGCACATATATCAGAGTGATATGATGTTCTCAGATCTTCTGGGAAAATACCCAGAAGAGGAATAGCTGGTTTGAATGGAACCTCTAGACCTAGTTTGCTGAGAAATCTCCAAACGGCTCTTCATAGTGGTTGCACCAGTCTGCATTCCCACCAGCAGTGTAATAGAGTCCCTACTCCACAGCCTCGCCAGCATCTGTTACTGGATGACTTTTTCATACTGGCCAGTCTTACTGGGGTGAGATGAAATCTCGATGTTGTTTTTCTTTGCATTTCTCGAATGACTAAGGATGTGGAACATTTTCTCATATATTTATTTGCCATTTGCAGAACATTTGATTTAAAAAGCCGTATTTAGGAGTAAGACAAAGAATACAGTACTACTTAGCGGCTTGCTACTCAATGAGACTTGTTCTTGGCTCCACCACTGCGCCGCCCAAGCCACCGAGATGGCAACCCTTGGTCCCCAACACAAATTTGGCTGTGTGCTGGGACCTTCAGGGTGGTCTGGAAGCCGTCGGCCCGCTACAGCGCGGGCGCGGGTCGGAGGAAAATCAGTCGGCCTCTCTCGCCAAAGTGAGACTCTCCGCCTGTGCATCGCACGCCCTTGAGAGCACCTGACGGTATCTCCCCAGCATCGGGGCTCAGGATGTCCCACTCCCGAAGCCAGCAAGTTCTCACGACCCGAGATCTCGGGTTCCCCTTCCTTACTCACACGCGAAATCCTTAGTTCCGGGTTCCGCGTAGATCTCGCTGAGCGATTCTACCTCCCTTCCCCCAAGGGGGTGGGCACGCCTGTGCCTGCCCCACTCTCTCCGCCCCCGGCCCCGCCCCGGCACCCTTCCTTCCTTGGGACCCTGGCTGACCAATCCCCGGGCCCGCTCTGGAAACGTCACAATGGGGACGTGACGGCTCCGCCCATGGACTTCCGCCGCTGAAGCTCCGCCTCATCGCCGTCCTTGCGTCCTTCCGGCTCCGTCGTGGAAGCAGCGCTGTGCGGCGTCTTCGTGAGGAAGGTGGGGTTCAGGGGTAGCCAGTCGCGGTCAGGCCGGCACTGGCGGTGGGTCGGGGACAGAGACTGCCGGGACTGCTGTTCTGAGTGCCTAGAGTGCGGGGCCGAGCCGGGGTTGGGCGTGCAGGGAGCAGGAGGGCTTTTTCCGGAAGCGCCTCGTGCGCTCGACGGGCGGGAGCCGAGGCCGGTGCTGTTGCGCGCTGACCCCGCCTCGCGGATGCTCCGCCCGCGCGCTGCCCAGGTTTCCATGGTGACAGTAAACAAGCCCCAACGGCCTGTGCAGCAACTGCCAAGTCCCCCGCGTTCCACCCTCTAGGTGCTACGAGGGACGACCGAGACGACAACGCCGGTGTGAGGCGGGAGCGCAGAGACTCAGACCACCAGGTGAGACCGACCAGGGGCCGAGGACCGCACGCAGGGTGGAACCGTGGCGCTGGGGTTTAGAGCCAGGGAGGCGAGAGTCGAGCTCGGGGTCGCATCCGCGTTGGAGAGGTACCAGGTCCTCGTGGTGGAATCGCAGAGCTGGCTTTGGGCTCTAGAAGAACCCGAGTCTGGGGTCCGCACCAGGGTGGAGAGGTTTTACGACCTCATGGTGGGACCGTGAGGCTAGCGTTTGGGCTCAGGCGGGATTTGAGGGCGGGGTCCACACCTGCGTGGAAGGGGACTGGGCCCTCGTGTTCTTCGGACCGCGGGGTTGGCGTTTGGGCTCAAGGCGAGATCCGAGGTCGAGCTCCGCACCCGGGGCGGAGTGAAGACTCAACCACGTGTTGGGACCGGGAAAGTGTAATTTCTGTGGAGGCGCCGCACCCTCACCTCCTCCGGTCGTTTCTCGGGATCAGTGGCCTGAGACCTGGGCCCGGCGCGGCGGGTTTTTTGCCGTTCAGCTAGCTGCGGGCCCCAAGGGCCACGTGAGGCTTAGCTGGGCCCCAGGGAAACGACGGGGCGCCCACGTGGCCAGGCACCCGGATTGCACTAGGCTGAGTGCCCCGCCCCTGCACCCGCCCTCCCATGGAGCTCGACTCCCGCTGCCCTTTCTTCTCGTGGCGACGCGCGTGCCCGTGCCCGTGCCCGCGCCCGGCGGGGTGAGTGTAGCTGGGCGGAACTGCGGGCCTGACCTTTGCTTTGGCTGTAAGTACTACTTTGTGTGTGAAGTTCGAGCTCGCCGGGCCTTCCCTCTCCCGGGACCAGGCTGCCTCCAGTTACTGTTCACAAAATCATCGTCACAGTACCATCTTACATAATTTCTACTACTATTATCGTGTTGTTAAAAAATCTAGCTTTTTTTTATTTTCTAAAAAGAGAGTATCTCCAGTTTTGTGGTGTAAACAAAAGTATGTTAGGGTCTGTCTGAGACAAGGTTTTCGAAGTACTAATTCTAGAAGAGAGTTTTATCTTTCTATTTTGCTATCGGAAATCCAACTCCGGACCTCGAACTTGTGAGGCAGACGCTTGTGTCGCTGAGCGTTACATCCCTGGTCCGATTTCATTTTAAAGTACGTAATTAAATTTCTTCTTGTAGTGAATACTTACATTACTTTCACAGAAAGTTCATCTTTTGCGTTAGGGTTTATGTTCTTGTATAAAATTCTGCAAGGCAGATTTATTTTTACATTTTCTGGCATCTTTCTAATAACTTTTTCATCTGTCCAGAGAATCCAGCCCATGTGTGGAATTTTACATTTCCACAAGATACTGTTTTGCATGTAGTAAAAGTTAAACTCATGAAGCCTCCTAAGTCCAATATGAATTTTACATCATGGCACATCTCAGTTTGTACCACCCACATTTGTAGTGTGAGGAGACCCAGCAGTCCCCATCTTAGAGCATTCTTTTGTGACATACTGGTCAAGCGTGGTGGGGTGTTTGCCTGTGATTTCCTTCCCCACAGTCTGTGTTTTCTGATTACATTCATTCCTGTGGTTGTGTTTCAGTCTTTGTTTCTTTTTTCTTTTTCTTTTTCTTTTTTTTTTTTTTTGGATACCAGGAATCTTAACTCAGGACCTGCTTGCCAGGCAGGCACTGTGCCACTGAGCTAAGCCCCCAGCTCCCTGCTCTATTTATTGTAAAATGATAATCACTTTGCAAGGTCTTACATGGTTTTCTTTTTTTTTTTTTTTTTGTGGTACTAGGGATCGAATTCAGGACCTTGTGCTTGCCAGGCAAGCACTTACTCCACTGAGCTATATCCCCAGCCCCTATTGCAAGGTCTTACATTCCCATGAGAGTTCCTACAAAAATACATCATTCCAAAAGCTGTTTTTTGGTACCAGGAATTGAACTCAGGACCTTGGGCTTGCCAAGCAGGCACTTGTGCCGCTGAGCTACATTACTGGCCCACAAAAATTAACTTTAGATGTCTCAAGATAAAAAATATATGTATTTTTAAAAATAATTATTGTTATTTTGTATGTATGTGGTGCTGAGGATCAAACCCAGGGCCTTGTGCATACGCAAGGCAAGAGCTGTAGCCTGGAGCCACACTCCCATCCCCTCAAAATAAAAAAATTGTAAGAACTGGTGATGTAGTTAAGTGGGAAGGCTGTGGGTTAAATCCCCAGTACGCACCACTCCAAAGAAACCAACATACTTAACAGCAGGATGCTGAATTGTAGAGGTGAACCTTGAACTCCTCAAATCCACCTTGGTTATTAGGTTTTTTGCTGTGTATATTGCTGCATTTGTACTGATTTGTTTAGGCCATCTTTACCTGAATTCATGAGTGAAACTGTCTTCTGAAACTAAAGCTGTTTGAAAATGGAAGATCAATTTCAGTTTGATTATAGATAGAAGTGTGGAAGTGCAGATCAAAAAACAGCTTTATAAGCTAAGAAAGTTCTATTAAAAAATCTCTTCTTTCACACAAAACACAAAAAACAAATACCAGCTATTTACATAGTGATACATCCCTGTAGTCCCAGAACTCCAGAGTGCTAAGGCAGGATCACAAGTGACCCTGTATAAAGAGGAAAACTTTTTTTTTTTTTTTTTTGGTCTTTTTTGAGACAGGATCTTGCTATGCAGTTGAGACTGGACTTGAGCTTACTTTGTAGCCCAGATTGGTCTCAAACTCTCAATGATTCTCCTGCCTCAGCCTCCCGAGTGCTAGGATTACAGGATTGCGCCACCGTGCCCGGCCTGAAAACTTTGTAAAGGGCTGGGGATGTAAATGAGTGCGAAGGTCCTGGGGCTGGGAGGGGAAGGGGCAGTAATTCAAGTCTGGCTATACACATTGCAAAGAGGATCTATCTAGGACATCATCATTCTTTGCTTCCCCACTTTATTCTTCTGTTTTGTGATACTTCATGTGATTTTTCAGGCCATTGTTCTGCTCGTTATTTACAAACTTAAAACGGTGAGTTCTAGAACCAGATAGATTTTTTATTCCGTAATTTTATGAAAGTGCTTTGTGTGTTTTCCATTAAAAATTGGTTTGGTTTAGTGCGTTCTTGACCTGCCTGGAGTGTCATTTACTCTGGGGCTGCATGGGTGCTGTAGTGCCATGCCCATGCATATCTCTGGCTTCCAGTTCTCACTCTTCTCTGCCTCAGCAGTGTGCTGTGGCCCCAGTGGACCAGACCTGACTGTCAGCCTACCCTGAAGACCTGAGAAACATCTTGCTGAAGGGGTGTGGGCAGAGGCTCCCTGGGAGCCACTGCCAAAGCCTAGGGAGGGCACCTTGGAGAAGGTAGTGCCCAGGGTGTAATCAGGGATCTTCTTCCTATCCACTTTTTTTTTTTTTTTTTTTTTGAGACAGACTCGTCTTGCAGTTCAGGCTGGCCTTGAGCTCACTTTGTAGCCCAGGCTGGTCTTGAACTCAAAACGATATTCCTGCCTCAACTGCTTGAGTGCTGGGATTACAGGCATGCTGTTACCATGCCCAGCTTCCACTCTGCATTTTTTTTTGTTGTTTTATGCACACAAACTCTTTTAACTATGCTGTTGAGATCTTCCTGCCTCAGCCTCCCATGGGCTAGGATTGTAGGTGTGTCCCACCAAATTTAGCAAGGTGTTAATTCATAACTTATTTGCCAAATGTAATTCATAATCAATACAGCAACAATTGCTTGTTCTATGCTGAGTAAAAGGTGGTACCTTTAAAATATATGGTTGGAATCCCAGCATTCTGGGAGGCAGAAGCAAGAGGACTGGGACTGCAAATTCAAACCCAGGCTGGCCTTAAACGCTAATTTTCCTGTCTCAGCCTCCTGAACACCTGTGTTACAGGTGCATCACCGTATCTGGCTTATGTTAATTATAAAACAAACATAGATTTACCTAACATTACATTGCTACTGTCATCTTTTGTCTTTTAATAATACAGCTTGTATTTTACTTACCGAAAGAGGATCTTGTTACGTAGATCAAACTGGCCTTGCCCAGGCTGGCCTAGAATTCATGGTGATCTGCCTCAGCCTCCCGAGTTTGGGATAACTGGTGTGCAACCATGCTCAGCAATAGTTTTTATTTTTAAATTTTCTTACAAGGAAACTATTACTACTCCCCAATGTAGCTACAATAAGCAAGCTAAGTAAAGGGTCTCGTAACTAAAAGGTAATAGAAAACTGCTGCTTTGTTACATCTAGATCATGACGTACCCTTTGTAGATTAAAAATGTGGTAATAGGCAGGTGTGATGCATACCTATAACCGTAACACTCTGGATGCTGAGGCAGCAGGATTGCCAAGAGTTGGAGGCCAGCTTGGACTACATAGCAAGACCTGGTCTCCCAAAAGCCAGAATTTGAAATATTAAAAGCATCGTAATCTATTTGCAGCTTCTTGGTCCTTAATACCCTTAGGGTATAGTTTTGTATAGCTGATACTGTGAACCTCTGAGAAATACGGTTGTGTATCAGTTGTGTATGTTGGTGCATATTTTAGTTGAGGTTGGATCACACTTGGATCATATTGTCAAGTGAGTCCAGGACAGTAAAAGAAAGTTTGAGCCCCACTGAATTGTGCAGGCTAGCCTGGAACTCATGGTGATGTTTCTGCCTCAGCCTCCCCTGTGCTGGGACTACAGATGTGTATGCCATCATACTCAGCTTGTTTGGAGGTTTTTTTGTTTGTTTTGGGTTGGTTTATGCTTGAGTTTTTTCTTTTAGGAGTTTTTTGAGGCTATTGACTCCCATTTCCGGCAGAATTGGAAGACATACTTAACCAGTGGGTGGAAGCTCTGTTCACAAACTACCATCCCAGAATTTTGTCTCCCAAGAGCCATAGGCACAAGCAGCAGAAGCTGTTTTATGAATTTCTTGAGAGGTAAATACATAGATTAAAATGTCTGGCAGTGAAATAAAACAATACAATTCAACGAAAACATACTGGCAAAGGGCTGCATTAAAAAATACAAAATTTGAGAAAAAGCAGTATGAGCTGCTAAGTTGTAGTATTTTTAAACCTTAGAATTCCATGCAAAAAGGGAACTCCCAAATAGCTATCAGTACAAACATGTGCGCACGTGCGCCCCCCCCCGCAAATGTCATTTCTCAGAAGCCCAGGCAGAGCTATCCTCCATTTCCCATGTTTTAATATTTTGAGACAAGATCTCACCAAGTAGGCCAGGCCAGGCTCGAATTTACATGCTCCTGCCTCAGCCTCCCCACTTGCTGGGGCTAGAGGTGTGTTGTGCCCTTCCCCTCAGCTTGGTAAATTTTACTGAACCTCCTAGACATGTGTCTTTCCTTCCCACCATTCATTCTCCAAACAGGACCTGAAATGTTTTCTTAATGTGTTTAAACTCCAATCACACTACATTCCACTTGGAAACAATTAAGTGACTTTTTGGTCTTAGAACATGAAATACTAGCCAGGCACCATGCCAAACACCTATAATTCCAAGTAGTGTATGTTGAAAGAGAATTTTAAGAAAGAAGCAAACTTAATTGTTAAGGAGTGTGTGGACCATTTTCATAAGATTGCTTTTTTTGAAAATATCAATTTTTCAGCTAGTTTTCCTTCAGAATAGTTTCGCTTCTGAGTGTGTTTGTAGTTACTTACTCTTCTCAAGAGATGACTGGACAATGAATCTCGAACATCCTCTTTCTCTGAGCTGTTTTTTATTTATTTATTTTTTTTTTTGGTGCTGAGTCAAACTCACCACCATGCACTTGCCTGGCAGGGGCTGTGCCGCTGAGCTACACCCCGGCTCTCATCCTCTCTGATGGTAAAAATGGTCAAGGAAGTGAAGTAGATAGCATTTTTATTGGCTATTTTCAAACAAAAAAGAAGGTATTAAACTCCCCTATGCCTACCAGACAGCTGTGGAATTTTTCCCTTATCTCCACCTACTAACATTGTGGCTGGTTTTTTTTCTTCATTGTGGATAATTTCTAAACCGAATCCCAGTCTGCCCCGTTTCATCTACAAATGTTTCAGGGTGTCTCTAAAGAGCACCTCCCGTATTTTACACAAAACCACATTGCTGTTGTTTTCAGGCAAATGTCATTGTGTAGAGCCCTTCATGTCTTAAGAGATCCTTACCGGTCTGTTTGCATCAAGAGCGTTAGACGTGTGCCGTGCATTGTGAATCCTCCGGGAATCTAAGTCTTGTGACTCATACGTGTTTGTTTGCTGGGGTCTGTTCCCATGGACAGGGCGGTTCATTTCTCGTTGTTGTGCCCCAGCCGACGACATCACCTTGCTCTGATACCTTTGCCCTGTCGTCCTGCTGGGTATTAGCGTTCTCTGGGCCACTGGGGCCGCGGAGCTAGCGCACCCCGCTATCTTGGACTTGGGGCCGGGAGTCCCACCCCCGCCCGGGCCCTGCGCCCGGCAGCACCTGCAGGCCCTCTCCCATTGGCTGCGCCCCTGGCGGGCGGTGTCCTCCGCCCCGCCCCGTGACCCGCGCGCGGACTCCGGCCCGCCCGCCCCTCCCCCCCGGAAGCCGCCCCGCCCGCCCCTTCCTGCGCGGCTTTCGCGCTTGTCTCGCTTGTTCGGCTCCGTGGCGCGCAGGCCGCGCTCGCTCTCCTTGCCGCCGCGCGCTTCCCGCCAAAAGCTCTCGCGCCAGCCGCCCGCCTTGGGAGTCGTTGCGACCGCGCGGAGGCAGTGCGCCGGTCGGGACTGCGGTGAGTCAGCCAGCGGGGCAGGGGAGGCAGCCGGGCCGCGGCGGGCGGGCGGGCGGCGAGCGGAAGTGCGGCGCGGGGCAAGATGGCCGGTGTCCCGGCCCCCGCCTTATGTAACAATCGCGGGAAGTTCGCGGCGCGCGGGCGCGCCTGCCCCGGCCCCTCCGACGCCCGTCTCTGTTTTCCTTCGCAGGACTACCGACCCGAGTGCCCGCCGTGTGCCCCGCTGTCGCCCGTCCACGCCCAGGTGAGTCACCCCCAGCCTAGTTTCAAGAGGCGCTCGGAACTCCGCGCAGCTGAGAGTAGTAAGGGAGGACGGGGCGGGAAGTAGAAATGGCGCAAAAGTGGCGCGAGCCGAGTTTCAGGACAGCGCGCTGCTTGCCTGGACCGGAAACAGCTCACTACCGGGTGGAGGTGCCTCCCGGAGTCAGTGCGCGGTACCCTTGTTCCCGGGACGGCGTCTAAGACACTCAGACCTGGCCTTCTCTGCCCCGCACGATTACCACCGGTTACCGCACCTGAGTCCGCGCGGACCAGAGAGCGCCGCTCCCCCTCCCCCCCCCCCGCCCCCGCGGCCCTGAAAATGATTTGCAAGCAGTCACAGTGCTAGGTGAACACAGGTTCTGGAGTTTGGGCATGGGACGCTCTTAGGGACTGGGGCAGTGGGATAGAGCAGAGATCTGGGGATTAGATTAGCGGGATTAGGCCTGCACACAGGCTGTTTCTGGGGAGTATTAGCCTGAGCGGCAGCCCTACAAGTGCGGGGGGGGGGAGCGGGTGGCCATGGGCACGTGCATAGCAAAAGCAGCGTGGGACTTGAGGTGCTAGGTCTGTGGGAATGCTGAGGACCTGGAAGCGACCCTCCAGCTGTGCATGGGAAGATAGGTAGGACTAGACGGTTTTTACGAATATTGGAGAAAGGAATAGGATGACAAAAATGTTATAAGGTCATTTGTTATGTGATTGCCCGTTTGTAGACTAATGTAAGTCATTGAAAAGATGGGTAAGCCGGGCGTGGTGTGGTGTCCTATACCTGTAATCACGGCGTTCGGGAGGCTGAGGCAGGAGGATCGTTGCAAGTTTGAGACTCGCCAGCCTGAACTATACAGCGAGACCTTGTCTCAAAAAAAAAAAAAAAGATGGGAGGTAGTGATGTTGAGTATGCTGTGTAGGCAATTTTTTTTCTTTTGTGATACTGGAAATTGAACCCAGAGCCTTATAGCTAGGCCAGTGTCCTACCATAGAGCTACACGTCTGCTTCATTTTGTCTTACTTAGGTACAGGGTCTTGCTGTGTAGTTCAGGCTTTTTAAATTTCTTATTACTATTTATTTGTTTTTGTCTTTTTTTTGAGTCAGAGTCCTGCTTTGCAGTTCAGGCTAGCTTTGAGCTCACTTTGTAGCCCAGGCTGCCCTTGAACTGCAGTGATCCTCCTGCCTTACCTTCCTTACAGGCACACACCGGCGGTCCAGGCTGTTTTTGAACTCACTATGTAGCCTAGGCTGGCTTTAAACTCGCTGCAACCCCTTCCCCCTTAGTGCTGGGATTACAGGCCTGAGCCACCACGTCCGGCTGGCTTTTTTTTTTTTTTTTTTTTTTTTTGAGACAGGTACTCACTATGTAGTCCAGGCTTGATCCTCCTGTCTTAGTTTTTCAAGTAGAGGGAATTGTAGGCCAGTTCTTCCATGCCTGGGTTAAGTGAATGTTTAATTTACAGTCTTTTCAACTTGGGAATATTGAGATATGCCCTTACTCTTAAAAGAACTGTTGAAGTAAATAATAGGGTTTAAGGTGGGTTCTGTGGAGAATAGGATCATTCTAGAGTTTGATTAGATTTCAGTGTTGGGGGGGAAGGTGGAGATGACCTAAGTTTGTCCTGGAGTTTCTGGGTGGATGCAGATAAGGTTACGCAGTAGGGAAACTTTGTAGAAGTCAAGAGCACAAGTTCATTGTGTAAAGATACTGTGCAGGAGCTGTATGTACCAGTCAGCTCTGGGAGCTGAAAGCTTGTGTGTCCTGAGCCAAGAGATGATCCTGGAGTTTGGGGAACAGGTGGAGACTGCCCTGAGAGAGGGTTTCCAGAAGGAATGATTACATTCTGCTTTGGGAACAGTAAGATGAAGAAGCTTGTCCTATTATGGTGTAGGTAGGGGTAATACTCTACCACCATGGGTAGAGGTGGCAGTGGAGGGAGCCCTTACAGAAGGTTTAATGGGGGTGCTGCAAGTGGAGCTGGCACAGGGAAGGGGCAGAGCTCAGTGCACAGTGAAGATAAAGGAGGAGTTTCTCCAGGTTTGGGCCCAGAGCAGAGCTGTGGGTAACAACCATCTACAAGGAAAGGCAGCTCCCTGTTGACAAATGCCTGAACTTTGACGCTTCCCTTCAGATATCCCCTTGGGAAATGGGTAAGCGTACAAGGCTGGCCTAGCATGGTGACCTGAGCATGTAGTCCTAGCATTTAGGAGACTGAGGCAGGAGGATCACTTCAAGTTCAGGTCAAGCCAGGCAGGGTTACATAGTTCAAGGCCAGCCTAAATGACCATAGTGAGGCTTTGTCTCAAAAAATAAAAACAACACAAAAAAGATAGCAGGTCTGCCTTGATGTGCTATCCCCACCCCCACCCTTTACCTTGGTTTCCTGCATTTCCCAGATGGAGGCAACTTTACCTTTTTGTCTTTTTCTGGTATTCATTGCTATTGTTGGGTGAAGGGTGTTACTGGCCTCTAGTGGATAGAGACAAGAGTTGCAGCCGTGCGCTGACAGTGCACAGGTCAGTACCCATAACAAAGAATTGTTCAATCTAGAGTGTCAGCAGCACCAAACAGCACCGAAATCCTGGCCTTAAAAGCACACTTCTTTTCTTTTCTTTCTTTTTTCTCTTTTCTTTTTTCTTCTCTCTGTGTGTATTTCAGGCTGGCCTCCAATTCACTTATGTAGCCCATGCAGGCCTTGAACTCCCAACCAGCCTCCTACGTCTAGCTTTTTTTTTGCGGTACTGGGCATCGAACTCAGGACCCTGCGCCTGCTAGGCAGATGCTTATTCCACTGAGCTATATCCCCAGCCCCAAATTTTTTTTTTTTTTTTTTTTTTTTGAGACAGTCTCACTATGCAGTTCAGGCTGGCCTTGAGCTCACTTTGTAGCCCAGGCTGGTCTCGAACCTGCAACGATCCTCCTGCCTCAGCCTCCCGAGTGCTGGGATTATAGGTGTGTGCCACCGTGCCTGGCCCAACCAGTCTCCTGCCTCAACCTCCCAACCAGCCTCCTGCCTCAACCTCCCAAGTGCTGGGATTAACGGTGTGCACCACCACACCTACCTTTTTCTTCTTTTTTCTTTTTCTTTCTCTCTTTTTTTTTTTTCCTTTGAGACAGTGTCTCAAGGGCGCATTTTTCCTGATGAATGCACCTGGCCTGCCATTGTGGTCATGGAACAACCAAATGTGAATCTACCCCAAGTTTTCATGGATTGTGTTGGGTAGTTCTTGTTGGTGGTACTGGAATTAGAACCCAAAGCTTTTCCACTGGGTTATAGCCTGGGTCTTTTGTGTATGTGCACCTTTTTTGATGTAGGGTCTCATTATGTAGTTCAGGCTGACCTCAAACTTGCAACAATCTTCTTGCCTCAGCCTCTGGAGTGCTGGGATTACAGGCGTGCGCTGCCATGCCCGCCATGTTTTGTAAAACTATTTTTCCTGCTAAACTGCCCAGGCTGGGCTGGAATTGATCTTGGTAGTTCTCCTGCGTAAGCCTCCTAGTGTGCTGACATTGACCAAATGCTGTTTCTCTCTCTCTTTTTTTTTTTTTTTAAATGTATATGGTGCTGGGAATCGAACTCAGGGCCTTATGCATGCAAGGCAAGAGCACTACCCCTGAGCCACATCCCCAGCCCCTCAAATGCTGTTTCTTAAACTGAGGCGATAGTGTACTTGGGGTATAAGCTAGGTGATGAGAACAAGAGAACAGGGACTGGATAAGGAGGGTGCAATTCCAGAATGGATTTCTAGAGTCACCTTTAGACTTCCAGAAGTTAGTGTCACAGCAGTGTTCAGGGGACTCCTGGGGAAAGGTGGGTGGTTGGAGGTAGGACACAGAGAGGAGATAGTGGATGATAAATCATACTTAAGGAGGGTGCTGGGCTAAGGCTGGGAACAGAACTTCATGGTATGTTTAGGTTCTGTGAGTGAGGGTTGTGTTCATACACAGGACAGATAGTGGTGGGGCTGGAGAAGGAATCCCCCACTTTGATCTGGGGTCCTAGGGCCAGCACCTTGAGGCACAATAAAACGCACACAAATTTCCATGCTGAGCAGGAGAGAATAGGGGCTGTGGTAGCTGCTTGGAGAAGACTTGGGAGGTGGTCCCCAGTGAGGACCTATGCCACCTTCTCAGTTATGATGAGAATGAATTTACAGTGCTTCATCTTGGCAGAATTTTTTGAGTTACGTTTACCAAAATACATTTTTGAGTTACTACATAACTACTTGTGCCGTTGCACTGTTACTGGGGGGATGTGAAGGAATCTGAATTCCTCTGTTACAGTCAGGCATGGGATGGTGTTCTTGTCAGATTTGGTCTGGTGTGAATACCAGTGAGTGCAGTCTGCCTCATAGGGGGATGTTGATATGTATCTCACACTTACTACTCACTCCTTCAGAGTTTGCCTTTGCGTCTTTGAGGGTTTTTTGCTGTAGTAGTCCCTGGTGTGTGTGTGGCGGGGGAGACTGAACCCAGGCCCTTAACCCTGAGCCTATATCCCAGTCCATTCGTTTGTTTTTTGAGACAAAATTTCAGATAATTCCTGAGGCTGGGCTCAAGCTTCAGTTCCTCCTGCTTCAGCCTCCCCGAGTATTGGAATCACACACAGTGCAGTGCCATCCTGCCTGCTTGCCTTTGCTGACACACAAGTTTACCCTCAGGTGCTGTGTGCACTTTACCCTGTCAGCAGAGGTATCTCAGCCCCACTGGATGTGAAGGTATGGTTCATTTTTCATCCCAGAACCCCTTTTCACCTTGTCAGCAAAATGCAGGCATTGTAGGGTCTTAACTCTGTGGAGGTAGCAGGCCTAAGGTCCAACGATTCCACACTTGAGGGAAATGCATACAGCTAACACTTCACAGGTGGGTGGTCTGTTCCCTAGGTGTGGCTCAGGCTGCCTCACTTGACTGGCATTTGCCTGGGCCTGACCTGACAATTCAGGGAAACAAACTTATTCAAGCACTATTACTACTTAGAGCTTTGATTGTTTTACTCCAGTGGGTTTTTTTTTTTCCCACCCCTGGTCTTTTTGAGACAGGACCTTGCTATGCAGTTTAGGCTGGCCTAGAGCTCACTTTGTAGCCCAGGCTGGTCTCAAACTCACAACAATCCTGCCTCAGTGCTGGGATTACAGGCATATGCTGCCACCGCCACCCCCCCCTTTTTCTTAAAAATCCTTTTTGGTAGTGGGAATTGAACCTAAGCCCTTTGTCTCTCCTTTTTTAAACAACAATCCTCCTGCCTCAGTCTCCGGAGTGCTGGGATTATAGGCATGTGCCACCACCCCCAGCTGTTTCTAAATTTTTGAGACACAGTCTAATTGTTCCAACTGGGCTGAAACCTGTTATCCTTCTGCTCTGGGAACCCAAATGCTGGGATTACGGCAAGACTTAGGATTCTTTTTTTAAATCGAGTTACTGGAATTCTTTGTTGTATGGTGGATATTAATTCCTTGCCAAATACATAGGTTGCAGAGTTTTCTCATTGTATAGGTTCTGTGCTCTTCAGTGATTGTTTGCTTTGCTAAACAGAAGCTGTCTTTTATATAACACTATTTAGTTCTGATTTTTTTTTTTTTTTTTTTTAAGAGATACGGTCTCACAGTATTGCACAGCCTGGCCTTGAAGCCCTGGCTTGGCTCAAGTGGTCCTCCTGCCCGAGTTTCCAGAGTAGATGGGGCTGTGGGTATATGCCAACACACTGAGCTCTGTAAAGTTCTTAATCTTTCTAAATGTTGCACCCAAATTCACTCTTTTCTTCCCTTTGAAAGCCTGTAGTAATTGACCATTAGAAGGTAACATACTTAACTTTTATACTGAAACTTCCAGATTGCTGCTTTGCTCTTCCAAGTTTTACTCTGTCTGCTCTGTGCTTCTTTTTCAAAATCCTAGCATTGACTCTCAGCTTCGAACTGTATTTTCTTTTTTTTTTTTTTTTTTTTTTTTTTTAATTTTTTTTTTTTTTTTTTTTTTTTTTTTTTTTTTTCGAACTGTATTTTCTTAATATTTTTTGGAGATGTTGTTCTGTGTTGCCTAGGCTAGCTGCTAATTCTGGCCTAGGGATCTTCCTGCCTTGGCCTGGCAGAAGCTGTAGGACTCCAGGTGCGTGCCCTGGCTGTTCCTTGATGCTTTATCTAGTTCCATTGCTTCTTAGTACTCATTGTGTGTTTTTGTCATGCTTGTTAAAAGTAAAGTCATGTAAAGTAGTTTTTGCTTTCTTACAGCCACACAGCCGTGCCCGAGCTTGTCTAGCAACTGCCCAGCCAAGTGCTCACGATGCTGGGCCCTGAGGGAGGTGAAGGCTATGTGGTCAAGCTCCGTGGGCTGCCCTGGTCCTGCTCAATTGAGGACGTGCAGAACTTTCTCTCCGACTGCACGATTCGTGATGGGGTCGCAGGTGTGCATTTCATTTACACTAGAGAAGGCAGGCAGAGTGGTGAGGCTTTTGTTGAACTTGAGTCTGAAGATGATGTCAAAATGGCCCTGAAAAAAGACAGGGAAAGCATGGGGCATCGGTACATCGAGGTGTTCAAGTCCCACAGAACCGAGATGGATTGGGTGTTGAAGCACAGCGGCCCCAACAGCGCCGACACCGCCAACGATGGCTTTGTACGGCTCCGGGGACTCCCGTTTGGGTGCACAAAGGAGGAGATCGTGCAGTTCTTCTCAGGGTTGGAGATCGTGCCAAACGGGATCACACTGCCTGTGGACCCCGAGGGCAAGATCACGGGTGAGGCTTTTGTGCAGTTCGCCTCACAGGAGCTGGCCGAGAAGGCGCTTGGGAAGCACAAGGAGAGGATCGGGCACAGGTATATTGAGGTGTTCAAGAGCAGCCAGGAGGAGGTGAGGTCCTACTCAGACCCGCCTCTGAAGTTCATGTCTGTGCAGCGACCAGGGCCCTACGACCGGCCTGGCACTGCACGGAGGTACATCGGCATCGTGAAGCAGGCAGGTTTGGAGAGGATGCGCTCTGGGGCCTACAGTGCAGGCTACGGGGGCTATGAGGAGTACAGCGGCCTCAGCGATGGCTATGGCTTCACCACCGACCTGTTTGGGAGAGACCTCAGCTACTGTCTCTCCGGCATGTATGACCACAGATACGCAGACGGCGAGTTCACAGTGCAGAGCACCACCGGCCACTGTGTCCACATGCGGGGGCTGCCCTACAAAGCCACTGAGAATGATATCTACAACTTCTTCTCACCACTCAACCCCGTGAGAGTGCACATCGAGATTGGGCCCGACGGCAGAGTAACAGGCGAGGCCGATGTAGAATTCGCCACCCATGAAGAAGCCGTGGCAGCCATGTCTAAGGACAGGGCCAACATGCAGCACCGCTACATAGAACTCTTCCTCAATTCCACCACGGGGGCCAGCAATGGGGCTTACAGCAGCCAGGTGATGCAGGGCATGGGTGTGTCAGCTGCCCAGGCCACCTACAGTGGCCTAGAGAGCCAGTCAGTGAGCGGCTGCTATGGGGCTGGCTACAGTGGTCAGAACAGCATGGGGGGGTATGACTAGTTGCTTAGGTAGGTTGGAGTCCTCAATCAAATTGTCACAGGCAGCGGACAGGCAGTGAAGAGCAGTTTATGACTAGAGGAAGCTGTGGGACCCATTTTGCACCGTGAGTTTGTGAAATCTGGATTAAAAAATTACCTCTTCAGTGTTTTCTCATGCAAAATTTCCTTCTAGCATGTAATATTGAGTAAACTAAAACTATTTTCTTCCTTCCGCTTTTCTCAATTAACATTTGGTAGTTACTTGGAGTGGTGTTTCCTGAGTTAAGTAGTTTAAGTATGTTAAAGAAACGTGGATCCTTGGCGCCGACCCGTGAACACCTTGGGGAGATGTACTTTTTGGACAACTCAAAGGTGCTAGATCCCAAATTCAAAGAGGAACATTTCTCATGTTTGTTCATTCTAGTTTATATTTTCATTTAAATAAATCTTTTAGGTTAAGTTTAAGCTTTTTAAAAAGAGTTAGTTTTGAGAATTGAGACACAATACTAATACTGTAGGAATTGGTGAGGCCTTGACTTAAAGCTTTCTTTGTAATGTGATTTCCTTTTGGGTGTATTTTGCTAAGTGAAACTTGTTAAGAAAATTTTTGTTAACTAAATTTTTTTCTTAAAATAAAGACTTTTTCACAATGACTGGCACAGATTATCTGCTTAGCAAACAGGTAGCAAAATGTGTGGTTGGCAAGAACTCATTTTAATCATGATGTATTTTGGTGTGGGATTTGAAAGTAACAGGACATCAAACCTATGATCTCCATTCTATTAGCGTTGAGGCTAAAATAAAAGTTTAATAAAATGTTTTAACACATGCATGGTGGAAATGGTGACTGCAGCACCCTGTGGAGTATGAAGGAAAGAACACAGTCCCAGGGTGATACAGGGTCTTGAGCTGGTGTCCCATCTTCCCCGGCACATCTTTAGACTGAATTTGGAGTGTTCCACACCTCAAGGCTGTGGGCCACCAGGAGTTTTTACTCGTCTGCTTTGAGGTGTCCTGGCTGCCGTGTTTTCGTGTGCTTCCCATGGGATGTGTGCATTCCCAAATTGGTGGGGACATGTTATTAACAGGATATGCACGTTCTTAAGCTTAAAAAAACCTGTTTTTAGATTGCTTTCAAATACCTGCTCCCCACAGGCAGAGCAATATCCAACCTCAGCTGCATGTGGCTTGTTAGCAGTCTTCTCACCTGGCAGCACGACCTTACAAAACATGCTGTGCAGAAATGCTTTGTTGGTGATTCTCCCACCTTTGTTTTTGTTGAGACAGAGTTTCCTAACTTAAGAAGTCCAGCCCTCTCCTGCCTTAACTCCCTAGTGCTGGGATTGCAAGTGTGTGTCCTGCAGCCCTGTTTTTTCTCAGTTTCATCTTCCCATTCCCATTTGTTAGCCAAATAGTGTGAGTAAGGTATCCTGGTTTCACAATTGGAAGAGTCTTTACCTAGTAACCTTGTACCTGCTGTTGCAGGGAAATAAATAGACTGGTTAAACCCAAGGATTTTGTGAAGGTAAGACTGATAACATGACTTGGCAGCTCTGCTTGGCATCCTAGCCTCTCTCCAAATCAGGTGTCCGCTGATGGTGTGACATGACATCGAGGTTTTGGGCTCAAATGTGCTGGTGGGGAGGAGGAGGGGGATGAAAACCTGGGGGCTGGAGAAGGCTCTGCTGGGTTTGAGCTCTCTGGTGACCTGGCTGCAGGCTTTGGATGGTGGTGTCAGGAACCCACACGGAGCCTTTTTTTTTTTCCCCCCTGTGGTACTGGGGATCAAACTTGGGACCTTTTGCTTACCAGGCAGGTGCTTAGGCCACTATCCCCAACTGTTACACTGAGCCTTTAGAATGTACCATGGCACCTGTGTAGACATTTGGAGTGGACTGCTTACACTTAAGATCTTAACCTATAGAGCAGGTTGGAGTGCCCCATCCAGCCTGGCCCCTTGTGGCCCACAGGCTAAGGGTGAGTATCAACAGAAGTATCTGTTGGAGGGCCATGCACTCCAGATGCACAAAGTGTTTGCCGCAAAGAACATTCATGGCTGGCCATGTACAAGGAAGAGACTAGGGTACTGCGTTTCAGACATGGGGTCCTGCTCTGTCAGCATCTTGTGCTGAGATTACAAGTTTATCTAATTGAGTTTCACTAAAAATGATATGATGGCATCTTGGAGCCATCTTGTTAGCTTTTTGCAGATGGTCGCGCCTTAAACTTCAGCCTTGCCTCAGCCTCTGGAATGCTGAGATGACAGACAGGCAGTGGGCCACCATGCCTGGCTTCAAAATGTAAGGAGTGCCCACAGGTCAGCCTGGGCTATATAATAGTTCAAGGTCAGCTTGAATCACATAGCAACATGGTGTCTCGAAAAAGTCTGGGCTTGTTCAGTGTAGTAACAATGAGGGTCCATCCCTGGCACTGAGAAAGTGAAGACGTTAGTTTCCTCTTGGCCTGCAAAACCATAAATAATTACCTGGCCCCTAAAAGCTTAGCCAACCCTGTTGTGGGAAAACTAGTTGGGGTGGGGGCAGTGCAGCACCAGGGAGCATAAGCCACGCCAGTTGAGAGCCTGATAAGCCTTCAGGTGGGCTAGGTGTGCAGTTGGGTGGGTTCAGGGTCTCTTCCTGCTATTCTACCAGGCTATCTTTGTCGTGTAGGGACGGGTAGTGTGTCGGTGAGGGTGCTCTGGAAGGAACAAAGGCACTTCAGTTGCTAAGGAAGAGTGAAGTGGGGATTAGAGGGTTCCATGTGGCAGGTGGTGGCAGGGCAGCCTTTGGGGTGCAGGAGGCCTGGACCAGCCTGGCTGTGGCAGAAGCTCAGAGAATTGTCCTGGGTGCTGGGGGACTACTAAGGCGAAGTCAAGAGCAGAATTTGATCATCAGCCTTGTCTGTCGGTGCTAGGCATGGAACCTAGGACCTGGTGAAGCAGACACTACTATAAGCTATCTCTCCCGTCTTCAAGGTGTCATTCTGTTGCCTGTTGGGACAGAACCAGATTTCAGACTGGGAGTGTTACACTGTATAGGCAGGTCTCTTGGGCTGTTGTGTACCAGGGCAGCCACAGTACCCCCATGGCCTCTGCTGCACTGGGACCCCAGGAAGGCAAGGTGACACAGGTGGGTCTCCTGGGTAACAGGTTTGCAAATCTCGAGGCTCTCTCTTTAGGCCTAAGGGGTATCCTGGGCAATGCCCCATGGTGGGTCTCTCAGGAAATGGAGAGGCCAAGGGAACCCAAGGTGGTGCCCCTCCAAGACAACAAGAAGGACTATGCATAACTTCTCCCATGAGGGCAACACATGGGGACAGAAGCCAGCATCCTTTCTCATTGTGGATTTAGCAGAGGTACTCAGTTGTCTGAATGCGTCCTTTTCAATCAGCATTAACTAGTTTTTTAAGCATTTCGCTGTTAGCACAGGGAGCACAACACACTTCTCTGTCACCCAGGATGATGATAATGCTCCCCTTTTATGTTGGTGTCATAAGAAATTGTGACCACCTGGCAGTGACCGTTCCATTGCTGCCTGGCTCTTTGGACACCCCATCTGCTAGAGGGAAGGTGAATCCAGGGCTCTGTAGCCTTGGCAAGGTGTTCAGCGTTCAGTCATCCTGATTTAGGGTCTGTGGGCTGCATCTGGCATGCCTGCCTGGTGGTGCGTGGCCTGGCTGCTTGTGCTGCCACTGCAGGGAGCTAGGTGACTGTAGTGAGACCACGGATGCCCTGTGAGCCTGTCCTCCTGGCCGTCACTGACTGGCACACACCACGCTGCAGCTGGTCCTCATCCTGGGTTCCATCTCCAGCACCACAAAAATCCCATCGCTAGGGCATGTGTAGCAGGACTGCTTTTCAGTGCTGGGGATTAAACCTGGGGCTTCACATACGGCAAGGAAGCACCTAACCTCTGAGCTACACTTCAGCCCTTTTTATTGAGACAAGGTCTGAAGTTGCTCGGGCTTAAACTTTTGATCTTTTTCTCAGCCTCCTGAGTAGCTGGGATTATAGGTGTTGCCACTACACAGCCTGATAAAAGTTTAGAATTTTAGAGTTTCTTTTTACACTTCAAGATCCTGTCCTCTCCACTCCCTATGGATGCCATTCTGTCCCCAGGAGCCTGAGCATGGCCCAGGAGATCTTTACCCCAGTTCTCTCCCTTGGAGACCTTGAGGGTGACAGGCAGGATGGGGTACCCTGGTCCCCACTGTCCCCTTTGCCACCCCATTGTGGCTCCTGTGGTCAGCAGCCACTGCAGGCTGTGACAGGAAGAAGGTGACCAGTGAGGGCTTGGGAGGGACCATAAATGGCATGAAGGGTCTAAGGTACCACCTGCAGGGCTCTTAGCTGTGGGACCGCTCTACCTGCGGTCTCAAGGAAACCCCAGGGGTAGGGGTTCCTTGTGCTGTCCAGCTGGGGAAGGGCACGAAGGAACTGCTGCCCTGGGTCACAGGTCCAGAGAGCTGGTGTGTGGTGAGCGGGTTCTCTGTGATCTCAAGAGGGCGCCCACTGGGCATCGTTCAGGGCCACAGGATCCCTGGGTCGTCAGGGCAAGGGCTGAAAACTGGAGCTTTTGTGGTACAGCTGGTTGGCCTCACATGGCCTTGTGCCCCTGCGGGCTTGCTGTGGTGGAGCCCAACCCTAGGCAATGCAGGGGACAGCGGCTCTGGGGGGGGGGAGGTGAAATGGGGCTATAAGGACAGCCAGTTGTACCCCGACTTCCTCCAGCAGACCCACAGAGCCCACAAGGCCGTAAGCACAGTGGTGGGACAGTGTAATAGGTAAATAAGCTCTGGAAGTGACCACGCCATCCTGGGAGGGAGCCAGCAGCAACACAGTGGGCAGCAAGTCCCACCTAGCTGGTCCTGGGCTCAGCAGCCACGGGCCTGCAGAGAATGGGGCAGGGCCTCAGGGACACTTGTGACCTGGGATGCAGACCCCACCTATCCACTGGAATCCAGTTCACCTGTCTTCAGGAATGAAGTGCCCTCAGGCGGGGTGGGGGTGGGGGAGGCTGCAGGAAGGACAGAACCTGTTAGCACCAGCCAGCACTGGGGCCCTCCCCTTCCCAGGGTGCAGAGCTGTCCTTCACTGAACCCTTTGCGGGGGTGTGGATGGTAAACTCATGCTGGCTTTCCAGTCCATGGACCCGGACCCCATCCCTCCTATAGGTCCCCCTCACCTGGGCCCCTTGCTTGGCTTGCACTTGCACTTGCTGCCTGTGAGAAGGTGAGAGGGGTCAGAGCCCTCCCAGTCACGCCTCCACCCTGCCCCGTCCCGCCCCTGCCCCCAACTCACTTAGGGCACAGACGATCCCTGCGATGCACAGCAACGCCGCGAAGATCATACCACCCAGTTGTAGGCTCTCCCAGTCTGGGCAGAAGGGGGTCAGAGAGCGCCTCACTCACTCAGCCCAGACAGTTGTGGGCTGGGCGCGGGTTCAGGGATGTCCTGTGTGAACCCTGGCTCCATCCCCGGTATGGAAAGCTGGGTGAGTCTGCTGTCTGTCAGTAATGCCTTGCTGGGAAGGTATGCACGGCCTGGCAGGGTGCTTGCCCACCGCACTAGGTCGGGGAGGGGCTCGCGGGCTGGGGGGGAGCCTTCTAGCTGTACAGTTCTGTATCGGTCACCATACACAGTGTGGGGTCTGGGGGGACAGGTGGCAAAGGGCTCACAGAGCAAGGAGGAAAGTGTTGCTCAAAGGTGGCCTGAGCGGGGACCCCTGCCGTAGTCTGTTCGGAAGCCATGTAAAAGATCAGGGAGATGGTGCCCCCTCCCCCCCAATCCTCAGCTGAACTGGAGTGTGACTCTCCAAGGGAGCGGCCCTGATCCTTGTCCCCCCTCATCCCTTGCAGCCTGTCTGGCAGAGAGGTCCAGGGTGGCGTGGGCAGGGGTAGCAGCTCTTACCATAGTAGAAAGGACTGTCCTCTGAGGAAAGAAAAAAAAAAACATAAAGGCCAGACCCACGATAGGATGGGACTCGGGGGAATGGGGCTGCTCCTCACCAAACAGGTCGCTGGCTTCCACAGCGGGCAGGCCTGGGCAGGAAGAACAGAGGACAGCAGGTAGTGGTGGCGAGGTGCCATCTGCAGGTTTGAAGGCCACTCTGGCCTACTGCAGCCCTTTCTGGTGCCTTCTCCAACCCTTGCCCCCAGCCCACAGCCCCAGGTTTCCTATGGTTCTGGCTTTGTGCAGAACAGATGACTTATAGATATGTCTGCAGCTTCCTGTGGTACTTGGCTACCCATCTGTTCCCCAGGAAACAGGCTCAGTGACCTGGGGCCTGTGAAAACATTTTTGCAGTGCCCACATTCCGCCCTCGGAACCATTCCCAGCGCGCCACCCCCAGAGAGGCTCCCAACTCACCTGCCAGCACCAAGAGGAAGGCCTGGGTTGCTCCTTCCATGGCATCACCTGGGGGCAGGGCTGTGGGCGAGACTGGTGGAGAGGTGGGTGCTGAGCAGTGGGGAGCAGGGCACAAGCCCCCAGACTTGGGGACAGCTCACTCCCTTTTGGTCTAGAGAGGCTGGCAGCTGCCTGGAGCTCTGGAGGTTGGCTCACTGAAGGAATGGGGCCTGGACAAGGATAATCAAGTCTACAGTAATCCTGCTTAATCATTATCTCTTTGTCACAGGTGTGTCACAGGAAGAGATACAGAATTCAGGGAGGGGTAGCTAGAGGGCCAACGTCAATCTCTGTGGGTGTGAGCTAGGGTAGTCTCTGGGCTATTCACAAATGCCTGGAGCTGGGGCGGCCTTGAGTTTCCCAGGCAGCCTGAATCCAGGGTCCCTGGGCAGTGCAGAGGAGTGAGCTAGAGCTTGGAGGTTGGCAGGGGGTGCTGGCTGAGTGCCCCCAGAGCTGCTTCAGGCCCCCGATCACACTGCTCACACCCTGCCGCCTTCTGGAGCATGGCTCCATCCACAGCCCCTCTAGTTGTTTGTGGTGACCAGGGCCCAGCTTTGTGTACATGGGCATCAGTCTGGCTGGGGTTACTGCGTGTCTGCCCTGAAGCCGTCATTGTGGTCACTGAATGAGATCACAGACCTCAGGTCCCTTAAACTCTCTGCACTTTAGTGACCTTAGAAGTGTAGTGAAGCAAACTATTTGTTGAGCCTAAAAAATGTCCACCACTGAAAACCTGTTATAGTATATATATTGTATCCCAGTAGTGCTGGCATACTTCTGTAATAGCAGCATTTGGAAGGCAGAGGCAGGAGGATTGCCCTGAGTTACTGGGCTACATAGTAAGTTCAAGGCCAGCCTAAAAAGCCAAAAAGGTGGGGCATGCTGGTAAACACTTATAATCCCAGCGCTCAGGCGGCTAAGTCAGGAGTACAAGGCCACCCTAAATTACAGTCAGACCCTTTTTCAAATAAAACAAATTTAAAAATACATAAATGCATAAAGAAGTGCTCATTTACCAGGCAGAGGATTGTGAACACTTGGCTTCTGAATGAGGCTGGGGCAGGTTAAGCCTAAGGCTGCCCCCCCCACCTCCTGGCATGGGAGCTCCTCTTGCCCAGGGCAGTCCCATCCCTGCACAGTGGCCAGAGCAGAAGCCTCTAGGCCCAAGAAGGAGCCTAGCGGCAGCCCACCACCAAATCCATTTCACCTGCCCACCTCCCTCAGGCACCTGTGCCACCATCTCCTTCCGCATCCCCAGAATCCTTTGGATACCTGCACACCTGGGCGCTCACCTGGGCACAGTGGGAGCAGGTTTGGGCTGCACACAGCCCTTTAAAGCCCATGGCCCCACCCAGGGCTGCTGAAGTAACTGGTCCGGTTGCTCTCCTGCCCTTCCTCCCCCTGCCCCCCACACCTGGCTGGGGTGAGGATGCAGGAGGGGACGGGTGGTTTTCTTCTCTTGAGGAATGAGAAGCAAGGGGTGTTGGACCGCTCTGGAGTCAGCACAGGTCCTGGGCTTCTGTCAGCCATTTTGTGTATAGGGCAGATGGCATCTGGGGACTGGCCTGAGGCCCCTGTCCTGCTGGCCTTCTGAGAGGACACTTGGCTGGCAAGGAGTTGGAGTCTCTGGTTGAGGAGGTGGGCGGGTCTTCTTGAGCAGAAGGAAGAGTCATGGGCAGCGGCTTTGCAGTGGCTGCCAGATGGGGTGAGGTCCCCAGGCCCAGCCTCCATGAGGTCCCCTGCACAGGATTGCAGTGTTGGCAACCACCATGGGAATCGCCACATGGAGTTCAGGTAGGGATGGATATGTGGGAGTCTTTTCTGGATGGTGTACTTGATCTCTGCCCAAGAGGGGTTGGGGAAGTGGGCATCCCTTAACTTCAGACAGCTCTGGGATCCCTGTGGCTAAGTTGGAAATATCCTCCAGACTTTCTCCACCAGTACTGGGGATTGAATACAGGGTCTTCAAACTGATCTACATCTCCATCCCTTTTGTTTTTGTTTTGAAACAAGATCTCATTAATTTGCTTAGGCTGGGCTCAAGCATGTGATCCTCCTGCCTCACCCTCCCAGAGTGCTGGGATTACAGGCCTGCACCACGCCTGGCTCTCCCAGGCATATTTTTAAATGAAGAAGTATAGGCCCTACAGTACCATAAGGCAGTCTTTTTTGTTGTTGTTGTTGCGGTACTGGGGATCAAACTCAGGACCCTGCACTTGCTAGGCAGACGCTTACTCCACTGAGCTATATCCCCAGCTCCCATAAGGCAGTCTTAATAGGGCACTGTCAGTTGTGCAAAAGGTAAGCTCTGTGAGTGCCACCACTTGTGGGAGCACTCAGGAACTGCTGCTGCTCGTGAGCACATGGAAAGAGGACTGCCGATGGAGGACAGGCAGAAGGGACACTGTCCACCCCGCTGGCTCCCATGCTGGCTGCACATATTTCGGAAGAGATTACATACGATGGCAGGGTTGCTGGGCCAGGGGTTTCTGGGAGCCCCTGATGCCTTAGCTCATGAATATCTCCGCCTTGGCCTGGAGGTATGGTGAGGATGCTGAGAGAGAGAGCAAGGCTCAGTAACCTGCTCTTGTCACATGCAGTAGCAGAGATTATGACCCAGCTGGCTCTGTCACTGTGCCTTCACTGCCTAGGGCAACTATAGAGAGCCCTGCTGATCCTTCTTGCAGCCCAGGAAATTTGTATTTATAATCCCATGGAAAAGTTACTGGAATTCTAGTGAGTTAATTCCAATCTACCACTTGCAGTGCAACCCAAGGCATAAATAAAGACACAGTAACATATCCACAATGGTGGGGCATCTAGGGGGTCCTGAGTCCAGCCTTGATGATGGCTATCTGGAACAAAGACCTGAACCCAGGTTTTATTAATTTGTGAAGAAGGGAGTGGCTTGAAGATGATTGGGGGGAAGTAGGTGAGTGCTGTGAGCTGGGCTAGGTAGGAGGCCTGAAATCACCTCTGCAGTATGCAGAGAGAAAGGTATGCAGAAAGAGTCATCTGCATAACACAAATGACATAGTATGTAATATTTTGGGCTTGGTGCTTCAGCTCTGATGTGTAACCTTTCAAATGCCGGGAAATGATAGTGTAGAGCATTGGCTCAACATCCCACCTCATCCTGGCTCACACGGGAACAGCGGGGATTTGGGGAAGTGTGCCTGCCTGCTGTCTTCAAAGACTACCATCAGCACCTCAGCTAGACTGATAGGCGTTGCTTAAAGCCAGTTGAAGGGATAAGGAAAAGTTCTAGCCAGCTCTGTACGTGTCAGTACGTGCAAATAGGGTCAGATTCAGCTAAAATTAGACATAGTTGTTCCCCCTTCAAGGAGAGTCGCCCAGATATCAGGTCCTCACAGGCAATGGCTTCTATGCACTGTTTCTTTCATCCTAGGCATGAAAGGCAAGGCTTCCTGCATACCAGGCAAGCACTGTACCATTGAGCTGCCCACATTGGGTTTGAACTTGGAATCTTCCTGCCTCAGCCTCCCAGAGTGCTGGGAGTACAGGTGTGTGCCACCTTCCCTGGCAGCTGTGCTTTTGACAGAGTGGCCTTTCTAGGTGCCATAGTCTCCTGTAGGCCAACCCCAGCCCTCAGGCCCTAACACTGCAGGGCTCTGTTCCAGTTCTCTAAATGCAGGAAGGAGTCTGGGAGCAGAATTGCACCTAGAACCCATGCAGGGATGCTGACTTGCATTGATTAAAGAGACCCTGAGAGCTTTGCTTTGCAGCAGCAGCCGCAGCAGCTCGGGTCTTCCCTCTCTCGGTGTGGGTGTATGAATAGAGATGAGTGTGCACTTTGTATGTGTGTCCGCACACACAGAGCTCTCAGAACACCCATGGCTTTCTAGTGATGCCTGTGACAGCTGCTGCATCTGGAAAGGCAGGAGAGACCTCAGATTGTGCCAGGCAAGACAACAGCTACTTCCCTTTTTCTCTGGTCAGTCTTCTGGTGGGGAGCATGGAACCCAGGACCTTTACACTGAGCTGCATCCCCAGTCCATTTTATTTTGAGACAAGTTCTAAATTGTCTAGGCAGGATTTGAAGTTGTGATCCTTCTGCCTGAGGCTCCCAAGTGCTGGGATTACAAGTATGCACCACTACACCCAGCTTTTTCGGTCAATCTTAAGAAATTCCTGTTTTACTACTTTTCCACCAAAAGTTAAAGCCTTCAAGGATTCAAGAGCAGCAGGAGCAGAGGTAAGGAGCATTCCTTGGGTGAGGCAGGCTCTTGACAGGGATAGGAGCCCAGGAGGGAGCCCCAGGGGCATTGATGTCCAGGTCACTCTGCCATTCACCCCCAGGGCAGAGTCCTTGGTGTCCCCAGCAGTGCTGGTTGACTGGCTCCAGAAAGGGAGAGCTTGTGCTTTTTCTCCCTGATGTCTCTGGCACCAAGACTTCGACCCCTGCTGGGTGTCCACCATCGGCTCCCTGGTGTCCCTGTGGATGGTAGTGCTTGTCAACCAGCCTTCCCTATCGAAGGGATAAGAATTCAGAGCCCAGTGCTTTTGTGGCTCTTGGGCTCTGACCAGGAATGGTGTGTGGGAGGTTTGGGGGGAGGTGACCCCAGGCCGAGTGGACTACTCAGGCTGAACGCTGCTCCTGGGATGCAGGGCACTTCTGCAGACGCTGCCTTGTGTGCCAGTAAAGCCAGGAATTGAAACCAGGGCCTCAAGTGCTGTAACCCCGAGGTGTAGCCCTACTGAGCAACCCCAGCCCCAGCAAACGCTTCTTAAGGCATGAAGTGTTCAGATACCTGCATGTCCCACAGCCCTAAGTTTCAGGTTTAATATCTAAGAAGATAAGTTGGTTAACTAGGAGCTGGCAGTGTGCCACTTCGCGCCTGGGAGGGTGCTGCTGCCACTGGGCCTGGCTACAGGCACATGGTGTCCAGGCGTGGCGCCACCAGAGGATGAAGAGACTGGTCTGCCTTAGCTTCCCCTCAACCTGGGGTGAGACCAAGTGAGCTTTTCACAACTGTGACTGTAACCCATGACAGACAGGGCTGGAGCACAAGTCTAGAGAGCAGAATTCGTGAGGTGAGGGGCAAGTGGGCCTCCAGACAGGTGGACCTGTGGTTCCTTTCTGAAGGCTTTCCCCAAGCAAAGGGTACCTACCTGCTGCCTCCTCCTTTCTAGGGTTTTTGTATTTAATTTTTACAGAAGATTGAATCCAGGGCTTTTGCGCTGGATTACATCCCCTAGCCTTTCTAATTTTAATTTTGAGGAGGATCTTTATAACTCGCTAAATTGCCAGAGCTGGTCTTCAACTTGTGAAACCTCTTGCCTCAGCTTCCAAAAGTGCTGGGATGTCAGGCGAATTCCACCACGCCCAGCCTCACAGCTAGTGTAGATCGCCCTGAAGAGGAGACACTCCTTCCTCAGCCTTGCTAGCTGCTCGTCCTCTGTGTAGTTCTGCCCAGTGCAGCGCAACTGGCTGTACCCTCCTCTCCTTGGGCTTTCGGCACTGGCCCTACTAAGAGCACTGCGGCGGGCATAAGTGTTGCACACAAGGGGAGGGCCGAGTCCCCGGGGGCAGGCACGGAAAGGTCGCGAAGGCCTCAGTACCGCGGTGGCGGCCGAGACCCTCCTGTGCAGGCACGGCCTCCAACAAGGAACGCCATAGCTGGCCCAGGCCTTTGCGCCAGGACTAGGAGCCAGCCTATTGGAGCCGGACGTGATGAACAGCAGCCAATCAGCACCAAGGGATGTCGGTTGGCGCAGGCCCGCGGTGAATCCTCCAGAAAGGCCCAGGTCGACGCAGTGTGGGAGGAGCTTTCCACGGGCGGAAACAATCAGCTTTACTCGCGCGGATTGGTCACTGGGTCACCGGAAGTGCCGTTTGGTGGCCGCCTTTCCACGCTTGCGCAGTTGCTCGGTGGCGTTCGGCGCCCCCTAGCGGCGGTAGCGCGGGTCTTGTGGAGAACGTATCGTTCAGAGGGCGACAACTTCAAGACTCGCGGAGGCGAAGTAGTCACGGGCGCTGGAGGACCCTCGAGTGGGCCGGGGAGACGGATAGCAAGACCCTTCCTCCTCCACCTCCACCTCCACTCCTCCTCCCTCATTCTTCCACCACCTCCGCTTTTTTCTGTTCTTCCTGCTGTTCCTCTTCCTCCTCTTCCTCTTCCACTTCATCCTACTCCCTCCGCCTCCATGCCAGCCTCCTCCCGTCCCCGGACCCCTGTGTTCACTTCCCACCTGGCTGCTCTGCCAAGCTCTGGGAAGGCCCTCCTCACCCATCCCGTGTCCAGATGATGGGTCCGTCCTGACCCCCGGCTTCACTTCCCCAGGGCCTGGCGCTCCTGGCGCTGGGCTCAGAAACCCCGGACAGGCGCAGGAATTCAGTCTGAGGCCTGGGTGCGTGTAGGACGCAACTGTTGAGCAAAATACCACATTGATGAGTAGCTTGTGTGGGTGGACACGCTTATGGGTGAAGAGTTAGGGGTACAAGCTCTACCCAGGGGTTTTGGTACATGCTGGGGGCTGAGGGAGGAGGATCACAAGTGTGATCCCATTGTGCACAATTAAGCAATATGAGGAGTCCTGTCAAAAAAAGTGTTGGGGATGTGGCTCCCTTTGAAAGGCTTCCTTTCAATCCTCTACCACAAAACCCCAAGAGCAGAATTATCCCAGCAGCATGTGAGAGTTGAGCGCACCCCTCAGCCTCTCGCTGCCCGCCGCAGATTCCGCGTTCTTCCTATGCTGCCCATACGCGAGCTCCACAGCTCTAAACCTAGGCAGGCCTCACAGTCACCTTTGCGCATCCGGAAGAAAGCCTGCGCCCAGGATCCCCATTCCCTAGGGATTCTTGTCCTCCAGCCCTGAGTCTCCCTGTGACTTTTCCTCTGCTGCTGGACACAGTGCAGACTCTGGGTCCCTAGGCAGTTCCAAGCTGCCTGCCCCACACCGCTGGGGGCCTTCCACTCTCTGAGCACTGCAGCCCCTCACACATCCTTTCCCAGCCCTCGTGTAACCCGGGAGGGAGTTCTCCCCTCTACAGAAGAGGCCTTTTTGGTTTTTGTTTTTCCTAGATGGAGGCTGAACCCAGGGTCCCCTTACCAAGCTACATCCCCGCCTTTTTTTTTTTTTTTTTTTTTTTGAGACAGGGTTTCATTAAACTGCTCAGGCTGGGCGCAGACTTTCAGTCCTGCCTCAGCCTCCCAGAAGGCCAGGATTACCAAATGCTGTGTGTTACAAGAGGCTGACATTGGCACCTCCTGATAGTGCTCGCAGGAACCAGACCGCCACACACCGGCTCCGCAGCGCACAGGACAGACATGCTTGCTTCCCCATGCAGCTCATCTGCGTTCACCTGGGGCCTACTCTTCCTGTGAGTCCAGATAGCCTGGGGCAGGCCTGGCTGACTGTGGACTCCAGCTAGCTAGTCTCAGTCTCTGCTGGTTCCCATGACATTTTGAGGATGACGGTCTCTCCTAAGGAAAGGAACAGCTTTTCCTCATTGTCCTTTTGATCTCTGCCCAATTCCAGAGTACAAGGTTGCAAGATGTTTGGGCTGGAGTATGGGTGTGGCAAGCACAGCCTAGGTTATCCAGGTTAGGGCCTAACTCGAGACCTTCCTGCCCCAGCCTCCCAGAGCCCTGGATAACAGGCATGTACCACTATGCCTGGCAAACCGCAGACGTTAGTATCCTTGAAAGTGCAGGTTGAGCTGGGTGTGGTGGTTCACAGCCTGGGCTACAAGGCCAGCCTGAACTGTGTAGTGAGACTCTGTCTGAAAAATACACACACACACAAAGTACAGGTTGTAGATGCCCACTTTGTATGTCCTTAGCACACACAACACGAGGTTACCATTGCCAGCACTGCCTCATACCTCTCTCCCCAGAGCCTGATCCCCAGCATTCTGGAAGGGTGTGGCAGGAGGAGGGAGTCTGGTTCAGGGAGGGCCTCAGCCTTGAGAAGAGAAGGGCTCTTTCACAAAGCCTGTCTTGAGGGCCAGGGCACAGGGGCTTTTGAATGGAGGAAAAAAGAAAGCCGTGCCCCTCCCCCAGCGCCCGTCTCCCACACCTCTGGTGGGGACATACGGGGAATCTCCACCTCCTGCAGCTAGCTCCTCGGATAGAACCAAGCCTGGGAAGGCATCACTGGGGTGGGCAGCAGTGTTGGGGCTCGGTGGGGCTAAAGGAGCAGGCTGTTAATCTGTTAATCTGAGCTACTAAAGACAAATACAAAGCAAGCTATTTTGTGGGGAGGGAGCTTGGGCTTGAGACAGTACCTCTGGGTAGATTTTGTGCTTGAGCTACTGCCCCACCCTGCACCTAGATTTTAGATTAGAGACATTTATGCAAAGGCACGCTTATCTTCAGACCCCTGCTCTCATTCCCAGAAATCGCTCTCCAGAAACCGCTTTTATGGTCTCTTTTATCACGTAATACTGTTCCATGAGATTGCTTGATAGGGAGATTGCTGGCTGGAGCTGGAGGACTGAACACAGCAAGAGACCAGGACGCGGCAGTTGAGGAACGTCTGACAGCTAAGCTGACCTTACCCCCTGTTTATTAGCACAACAAGGCTTGCAGCACTGCCCTTCTCAAAGCTTCTGTGCTAAATAAATGACTGGCTGGGCTCAGGTATGGCCAGAGCTGGGCCAAGTCTTCTTTCTCCACAGTAGTGGTAGATTTAAAGCTGGCAGTTTGTCATTGTGCACACAGTAAACAAAGGGGCAGCGTTCTGCTTCACTCCACTGGGAAACAAGAACAACCAGCTCCTTAAAGTAGTGTTTACACCAAAGGAAGACTTACTGAAGAAGCTGAAATTTAGTGAACAGAGAAAATCAGTCACATTAAAAAAACTGGGTAGCAATTTTAACTTTTTAAAAAATGACATGGAATTAAAAATGATTTGCAGTTTGAAATACTACATTTGCTGTTTGCTTCTTTCATTCTTTTTTGGGGGGTACTGGGACTAGAACTCAGGACCTTGCACTTGCCAGGCAAGTACTTGTGCCACTAAGCTATATCCCTGTGCCCTGTCTCTCCTTTTCTGAGTCAATCTCACTGTGTTGCCCAGCCTGGCCTTTTTTTTGTTTTTTTGAGACAGGGTCTCGCTATGCAGTTCAGGCTGACCTTGAGCTCACTTTGTAGCCCAGGGCTGGTATCGAACTCTCAGTGATCCTCCTGCCTCAGCCTCCCAAGTGCTGGGATTACAGGTATGCACCACCACACCCAGCTTAGTTTTGGGTTTTGTTTTGACTTTTTTGTTGGTTTTGTTTTGCTTTTGTTTTTGTCTTTTTGAGACAGGGTCTTGCTATGCAGTTCAGGCTGGCCTTGAGCTCACTTTGTAGCCCAGGCTGGCCTCGAACTCGCAATGATCCTCCTGCCTCAGCCTCCCAAGTGCTGGGATTATAGGCGTGCACCACCACGCCTAGCTTGTTTTGCTTTTTTGAAACAGGTTCTCACTATGTAGTTCAGGCCAGCCTTGAACTCACTATGTAACCTAGACTATCCTCAAACTCTGTATTTCTCCTGCCTCAGCCTTCTAAGTGTTGGATTACAGGCACATGCTGCTATGTTCAGCAGCCCAGCCTGGTTTTGAACTTCTGGGCTCAAGCAACTCTTTTTCTATCAGCCTCCTGAGTATCAGGAACTACAGGTGTGCCATTTTGCCCCACCAGAATACAAATTCTTAACCAGGTATGGTGGTACACACCTATAACCTCAGATTTGGGAGGCTGAGACAGGAGAATTACCAAGAGTTCAAGGCCAGCCTGAACTACATAGTAGGACCCTCTCTCAGAAAACAAAACAACAAAAACCCCAGAAATTATTGAAAGCTATTCCTTGCCTCTAAGTCCTTAGCAAAGAACTAAAATGTTAATATATTAACTTCTAGTGAGCAACGCTGGGAATTTCCAGGCTGAACAGTCACCAGGAAGAGATGCAGAATGGCTTTTCATCAAAGGCTGGGTGTTTTCCACCTGTCTAGGACAGGGGCAGCAGGGCCTGCGTGGCAGTAGCGTGGCCAGTGTGGGGCACCTGGGTCTCAGCTCCCTCTGGATCTCTCCCTGAGATGACAGGGCTGCCCTGAAGGCAGTAGCCGGCCACACGGTGCCCAGTGTGTGAAGCGGGTCCAGATCCTGAAGGAGGGTATCCCTCAGAAAAGCACTTGGAGAGGTGAGAGACAGTGTTAGAAAGGTAGGAGAGATGTGGTGTGTGGCTCCTGCCCCTCAAGCCTTGAGCACTGTGAGCAAAACAACCCCAAGACGATGCACAGATCTCAGCCAGTTTCTACAGCTAAACTTCACATTAACTGCCTGTCATTAACTTCACTGTGACATTGCTCAAATTGTCACCATCACGAATCGAGGACACTGGAGACCATTTCTCAGGAAGAGTGAAGAACGGTAGGCAAGTGCCTGGGCACCCCCCCACCACTTCCTCCTCTATGACCTGTGGCCCCTCCATGTATGACTGTGGGTGTCAGATTTGGGGATCCTCCATCAGGTATTTTTGCTGTAGGAGTAGCAGGACTCCAGGTCCTGGTCAGAGCCTGTCCTGATTATTCTTCGAGCTCAAGACACTTCTGGGCCATCACCACCACACCCCTGAGGTCAGGGAAGCCCTGGTGTTTGCAGGCAAGGTGGGCTCCTAGAAGGTCCTGGCTGGGAGGGGTTTGGGTTTGGGGAGGGGACCCCACACAAGGGACACCAGAGCCCAGGGTAAGGCCAGAGTGTGGGAGGGGTGGAGGCTGGGGGGAGGGACACTGGGGACCTGGCCTAGAGAGAACACAACACGTGGGGTGGGCAGGGAGTGGTACAAGGGTGGGGTCAGCTCAGGGCCTCCTTCATGGAGAGGGCAGGCAATGGATTCAGCTGTGAAAACCGTTTTGTTTTTGTTGTTTTGTTTTTATTTTGCAGGACTAGGATTAAGCCCAGGTCCTTGGCACTGAGCCACGTCCCCAGGATTTTTATGTTTTATTTTGAGGCAAGGTCTTGAGAAGTCACCAAGTCTGAGACTGGGCTGGAACTCTTGAACTCCTAACAAAAAAACAAAAGGTTGCAGACAGTTTGTGTTTGGCCAGGAGCAATGTCCCATGGATGGACAAAGGGGACCTTGGTGTCTCAAGACATTGTGAATGAGCCCTGCAGTGTGGGCAGAGTTGTCTCTCAGGCCCCCTGCACTTACCTTTTCCTGAAATTTCTTTTCCTTTTCTCTTTTCTCCTTCTTTCTTTCAATACTACAATTTTTTAAAAATTTAATTTCTTTTTTTGGTACTGTGAATCAAACTAAGGACCTTGCACTTACCAGGCAGGTGCTTGAGCCACTGAGCTATCTCCTGCCCCCCTTTTTTATTTTAAAAGAAAAGACCCAGGTGTGGTGGTGCATGTCTGTAAACCCAGCCCTCGGGAGGCTGAGGCAGGAGGATCATTGTGAGTTCGAGGACAGTCTGGGCTACAAACTGCTTGGGAAACACTTCAAAGAATCAACAACTGGGATCTCATCTTATTAAAAAGCTTTTACACAGAAGGGGACTAGCTGGTCAAATGGGACCTCTATTCCTAGTTTTTTGAGGAATCTCCACACTGATTTCCATAGTGGCTGCACCAGTCTACACTCCCAGGAACAGTGAAGAAGGGTTCCTTTTTCCTCATAGCCCCACCAGCATTTGTTATTGGTTAATTTTTTTGATGATAGTCATCCTTTCCAGGGTGAGATGGAACCTCAGTATTGTTTTAATTTGCATTTCTTGAATGGTCTCTTTTTTTTTTTTGTACCAGGAATCAAACTCAGGACCTTGCACTTACCAGGCAGGCACTTATGCCACTGAGCTATATCCCTGGCTTGCATTTCTCGAATGACCAGTGATGTTGAACATTTTTTCATATATATATATATATATTTTTTTTTAATTTTATTTTAAAGACAAAAGAATGGAGACATATGAACCAGAAAAGCCATAATACAGAAAATACAAAGTTATACAGAATATAGTAGGGAATTAGAACTGGATGTTGTATTACATAGTTATCTTCACATTAGTTAACACAAAAACATTAAAGGAAATACCAAATTATAGAGAAGATAGTAGGGAATTTGCACTGGATGCTGTATAATATAAAGTTTTCTTCATTTCTGCTAATACAAAAACGACTGAGGAAATACAGAACTATAGAGAACATAGAAGGGAATTAGCTCTGGATGCTGTCCTACATAATGTTACCTTCATCTTTGTTACTCAGGTTACACAGATGATGGCCCTTTTGATCAGTTCGTTTTTTCTCCTCCCTCATCTCCCTTGCCCTACCACTCAATCAGTTATCTTCCCTGTGATAATAACTGTACTCCTGGGTTTATATCCTTGGACTCTCACCTTGGGAAGAGATATAGCTGCCTCAGACTATACTATAACATACAGGGGTGTATACAAACTGCCATGGTTGGAGGTGGGAAAGCACATATGCTCACAGCGGACCGCCCGGCTCCACCCTGTCGTC
>PVLD010019907.1:0-35151 GCA_004027595.1 Dinomys branickii
TATAAGCATCGCTCCAAGGGTTAAGTGGAGCATAAAAGCTAGTGAAGGGAAGATGTCCAGCATGTAGGAGACACCCGTGGTCTTAATGTTACTCACCCTGCTCTTAGCAGTGAAGCTCATCCATTGCTGGATTTCCCGGTAGACTTGGAACATCAGCAAAATGGAAGCACTAGAATGGGGGGCTGAGGTGGGGTGGGGTGGGGGTGGGGTGTTCAGCTGTAGGAATTAGAAAACCCTGCTAAATCTTTTCTATAGATTTTATGGTGTTGTGTTCAATATTAATATTAAATCATGTCTCTGTTGTTGCTTTTATTCTCCAGTGTAAAATATTTCACACATTCATATGGCTAAAATCCTAACTTGCCATTCTTTTGAAATTGCTAAAAATTTTCACATTTAGGGCTGAGGACGTAGCTCAGTGGTGAAGTGCTTGCCTAGCCTGCACAAGGGCCTGGGTTCAGTCTCCAGCCCCACTAACAAAAAAAAAAAAATCACATTTGTTGTTTTTCTTTTCCCTTAAATATTAGTTTTTGTGTGTACGTGAAAGATTAATCTCATGACTTCACTCATGCTAAGTAGGTTTTTTGAATGAATGGATGATCGAGTAGTTATCGCTAAGCGATGCCTCTAGGCCACTGATGCTAATTTTTTAAAAGTATGTTCTAAGTAGCACAACAGCCAACAGCAGGACGTGCCATCTCTAACTTCCAGCTGCAATACACTCATTTGAATGGGTGCTTATGGCTGCTCGTAATGTACCTTTGAGGTGACCACAGTGCCTCTGACTCAGGCTTTTGCAGTGAGCCATGATGGAATCCCACGTGGTTTCTGTTTTGACAAAACTCGGCTTTGCGAGGTGGTTTGAGAGCTAAGAGATGTGCTCTGATGGCCAGTCTCCTGTGTTCCTTTTCTCCTTGCATTCCCCCATCTTTGAAACTAGGTGAAATTGAATGATTGTTATACAGAATAAATCCAGAATCTTGACATCTTAAATTCTTGAGGCCAGACTTGTAAAGTATTTTAAAGAATACGTCTGTCCAGTCCGCTGGGGGCGACCACGTGGATTTGACCTGGCCCGGAGCCAGGCAGTCCCCTGGGGGCCCCGTGGGGCTGAGCTGGGTGGTCCACTGGGGGGGGGACCCTGTGGACTCGACCCGGCCTGGAGCTGGGTGGGCCGCTGGGGAAGACCCCATGGACTCGACAAGGCCCCGGCAGAGCCTAGCCTAGGCAGATTCCAGAGGTCTGTTTGGGAGACCCTGAGGATTCAACTGGACCTCTGGATGCCATGTATCAGGGTGAAGCCTAGTGGTTCACTGGGTAACCTTGCTGACTTGACTGGACCCCTGATGGCCTTGAGGACTTGTCAGTGGGGGCTAGATCATAGTGAACCTAGATCCCTGCCTATCTACTGTCTTTGAGCATAGGTGCTTTTCCACCTCCTGCCATAGCAATTTGTATATACCCATATATGTTATAGCATAATTTGAAGCAGCTATGTCTCTTCCCAAGGTGAGAGTCCGAGGGTATAAATAAACCCAAAAGTACAGTTATTATCACAGGGAAGATGACTCATTGGGTGGTAGAACAACAGATGAGGGTGGAGAAAACTGATTAATCAAACGAGCCATCATCTGTATAACTGAGTAACAAACGTGAGGATAACATTATGTAATACAGCATCCAGAGCTAATTCCCTACTATGTTCTCTATAATTTTGTATTTCCTTTATTGTTTTTGTGTTAACAGATGCAAAGATAACTTTATGTAAGACAGCATCCAGTGCTAATTCCCTACTATCTTTTCTATAATTTGGTATTTCCTTTAATGTTTATGTGTTAACTAATGTGAAGATAACATTATGTAATACAGTATCCAGTGATAATTCCCTACTATATTCTATATAATTTTGTATTTCCTGTAGTGTTTATGTGTTATCCTGGTTTATATGTCTCCATTCTTTTGTCTTTAAAATAAAAAAAATTATTAAAAAAAAAGAATACCTCTGTCTTTTTGATAAGTTGGAAGAGAGTGGCACTTCTGCTTGCCTTGTTAATTAGTACACTTGCACACGAGTGACTGGCTATGTGCGTAAAATCAGTCCAAGGAATCCGATTCCTCCCGTTTGGTCTGGGATTGTTTCTTGATACATGTTATATTCTTGTATTGGATACAAAGTGCTGAACTAAAGATGAAATTCATGTAGCTACTTGAGATATACTTATTAAATAGTAATTCTTCAGGGCCCCTTTGTCCACAGTGCAGTAATTGATATAATGATCACAATTAACTTATTGAATAATTATTTTCTCCCAAGCACTACTTGACCATTTACATGTCCTGTGCCTCACCACCCCCACACCAGAGGAAAAACAGCACCTGTACCCGGAATCTGTGGTTTGTCTGGGCAGAGACTGTGGTCTGTTTTGTCCATTGTTTGGCTTTTCTTTGTCCCGTTGATTAGAACAGTGCCTACCACAGAATTTGTACTGAGTAGATTTTTTTTTTGAATGAATGGTTACACTCAATTCCCCAGGAACCCCCTGAATTTTCTCTCACTGTCCTTCTATTTCTGGGAGTTGATATACTGTTAGCGGTTTACTTCCTCTTGGGGAACAATGCCGTACAGTAAAGGGTAATGGGGGATTTTCAGTTCTAGCCTTCCGTCTAGTGGACAGCAAGCGTAGCTACGTGAAGGGTTCAGTCGGGTAGCAGTTATCAAGGCAGTAGGAGGCACTGATAGGAGAAGCATCGTAACTAATGGGAAAATGAATGGACTGTGTAAAGCCCCTGCAGCCATGCCTGCACGTAGCTAAGGCTCAATCTCTGGTAACTATTTCTGTTCCTGCTACTATGGCAGCATCGCTATTCCCATCATCATTTGTTGTGAAGCTCATGAGAGCTATAAAGGGAGTGTTCATCCCCGTGTTGAAGTTATCAGAAATGGTTTCCTGGGTGAGATGACCCTCCTAGGTTAGACAGCGCATGGACAGGTTGGGACAGGAGAGGAGAGACTTGAGACGAAGAGTTACGTAAGCAGGGAGGTGAGGTGGAAATGGTGTGCTTCCTGTTCCTTGGACAGCAGGGTCAGTATGTCTGGTGCACAGGGGCACACACGAGGAGTAAGATTAAGATCAATACTTTGAATGTGTTGATTGTATTGTGAATGCTACATTATATTCACAGAGTTGGATTTGAAGCTGTATGTGTTTCTGTCTGAGAGAAACCCAATATGCTTTTAAAATATATTTTTATTAGTTCATATTAATTTTATGAAGTATTGGGTTTCAGTGTAGTATTTTCTTATGTGCGTGGAACATTTTGAACCAAATGCCACTTAATGAGAAATTATATGGCCTTTTCTTCATGCTGTAATTTACAATCATAACATTATATCTGCTTGAGAAATAATATGTGTACCTTTGGTGTCACATAGCCGGTGAGATGAACTTTGAAACTAAAAGTCTACTTCCAATGGGCATTGTGTTTTTGAAATTTAAAGAGCCCCACTCACCCGCCGCTTCTGTGATTGTTGGGTCAAATGTATGGTGGAGGCTTAGTCCGAGTGCTGTGTTCTCCCGCCAGCTCTTCCACAGGCTCTAGACCTGGGGGCCTAGATTGGTGCTGCATTTCGTCCTGTGTAGCACCACACTTACAGTTCCTGGCATAAACTGAGGGTGCAGTAAATTGTGCAAATTGCATTCTTAAAGCATGCAAAGTTGGCCATCCCAGCGCTTGGAAGAGTTTGCAGCCAAGCCGGAGTTTGTGAGATGTGTGACGCATTTTGTGTTGTTCTCAGGTCCAGCCTGATGAAGGAAGAGGTTAAGCGAGGAGCCCCCAACCCTTGGCTCTTTGAGGAGCCAGAGGAGACCAGGGGCTTGGGATTTGATGAACTCCGGCAACAGCAGCAAAAAATTATCCAAGGTATGAATACCCAGGTGGTGGGGCTCAGAAATCTGCCGGATTGTATCTTTTTATGTTTTTATGATTGTAGCTTTTTACGTTCCTTATCTCTATAGAAAATTGCAGTGAAAAAACATTGCTCTTTTTTTTAGACAAGGTGTCACTATGTAGTGCAGGCTGGCCTTGAACTCACTTACGTAGCCCAGGCTTGCCTCAAACTCCTGAGGATCCTCCTGCCTCAGCCTCCAAGGCACTGGGATTACAGTCGTGCACCATCACGCCTGGCTCAACCATTGTGTTTTTAAAGCTCTTGGTATTTTTGTGCCTCAAAATACCTGAGGAATAGAGGGCTGCTGTCACTTTTCTTGGTAGCTGATAGAAGAAGTAATTTTCCACTAGGTGAGAGAGAAGAGATCTGAGTCTTGATAGGTCCTGGTGAACTTGAACTTTATTTTTCTCCAAACACACAATTCCATCTTTTTCTTCTGTAAAGTAAGTCATTTTGGCTTTTGCCTTCAAGTTCGTCTTGCCATGAGCTTTTAAACCATCCGATTAGTTTTAAACTTCTCATGTTTTTAAATTTCAGAAGTAACACATATTTTCTATCAAAACAGTGTGGGAGCAGATAAGATGAACAGCTCTCTATGTTGTTTATCTGGTCTCAAACCGAATGCATTAACGTACATTTCCTTAGACACTTTTTGGTGTGTGTGTGTGTATATGTATATGTACATACTCATACATATATATGTACACATGTGTGCGTGTATGTGTGTGTGCGTGCATGCGTGTGTATGGTGTCATCAAAACGTATGGTGGTGTGTAAATAAGAGAATGTATTATGGTAAAAGAGACATTGTCATTTAAGCCCCTCAAAAATTTTCCGTCTCTTTGAACATACTCGTCCCATCATCCTTGCTGCTTTCTGAAGCACTTGTAAAAGTCCTCTTACGTGCGTGTTTTTACAAGGCGTGATCACAAACACAGTGAATGCTGCTGCTGAGTGCCACCAAGGGGCAGGGAGGCACGCAGACGCGTGCGGTGTGTCCTCCCCCAGCCTATTTAGTGGACCTGACAGCATGCGACTCCTGGCTCTTCCTCAAGGCAAGCGAAAGGTCAACATTTTGGATCAATTCAGGACACTGAGGCAGCCGCAGAAGCATAACTAAAGGCAGAAAGAAGGCCACACTTTGGAAGTTGGCCGGAGCCCCCGAGCAAGTGCGCTCAGAGCGAGGGGTAGTATTCTGAGTGAGGCTAATAGCAATGTGTTTTTTTACTGAAATAATTTTTTAAAAAACTTAAAGTCACAGGTACACACCCATTAGACCATAACCGCAGTCAGGGTCACAAACAGTGATATGGGGATGGCATTCACTGTCTCGTTTAATGGGGGTTTTCTCCTTGTCTCTGCAGTTCTTCCTATTGTCCCTCTCCCATCTCTAGACAACTGCTGATCTGCTTTCTGTCACTATAAATTAGTTTCTGTTTTCTAAAATTTTACATGGGTTGAATCATACAGTATTAACTTGAGGGTTGGGGAGAGGGAGATCTGGCTTCTTTCTCTTAGCATAATTACTTTAAATTTCACCTATGTCATCCCAGTGTCCGTATTTCATTCTCTTACACTGTGGAAGTGTAGTATGTCATTGGTGGGATTTACCACAGCAATGTGTATCTGCTCCCTTGCGATGAATGGTTTTCAGTCTGGAGGTTTTACAAATGAAACTGTGTGCATTTGCGTATAAGCCTTTCTATAGATAGAAATTTCCATGTGTTTTAGGTAAATACCTACAAGTAAAATGATAGAGTGACACAGAAGGCGTATGTTTAACTTTTTTGTGTTTGTATTGTGCGTGATGGCAAGGATTGAACCCAGAGCCTTGTGCGTGTTAGGCAAGCATTTTTACATCCCAGGCCCTTAGCTGTTTATTTTTAAAATAAAAAAAATTATTGGTAAATAAAAATTGTGTATATTTATGATGTGCAACATCTTTTGAACTATGTATATATTGTAGAGTGGCCAAGTCAAGACAATATTATAGAACCTTAAAGTCTATTCTCTTAGCAATTTTCAAGTATATTAGTCACCATGATGTATAAGAGAGCTCTTAAATGGTTTTCTTTTCTTTCTTTTAAAAAGAATTTTAAAATCCAATAAAATTGATACAGAATTTCAAAACAAGTTGATAGGAAATGAACAATGGTCATTATATTACATATTGTTATATTTAAAGTAGTTGCTCAAATTACTAGAGATGAGCATGCAGAATTGATCAAACAATGTAAGCACTAACTGTTCCTTCCAGTGAACTAATAGAAATTAGTACTACAGTTCTCTTAGCTATCTTGTGTGTGTATATATATATATATTCCCTGCTTCCTTCTTTTCTCCTTTCCTTCATCCCAGTTGTTCTCTCCTTTTGAGCAGTTTCTTTCCTACTCACAATATCCATTGTACCTTTTGGATCTTATGTATTTACTCTTCAGTTTCTTATACTAGGGAGACAATATGATGTTTATACATGCATGTGATCTATTTTACTTACGAGTATGGACTGTAGTTCCATTCATTTACCTATAAAAGCCTCAAGCTTATAATTCTTTATAGCTGAGTAATACTCCACTGTATAAAAATACCACATCTTTTTGAGCTTTTAAACTTTTTATGCCTAACTGGAATTTTGTATCCTTTGACCAACATCTCCCTAAATATCCACCCAATCCTCTCTCCTTACTTTGCCCTTGGTAACCACATTCTATGTTCTGCTCCTGTAAATTTGACATTTTTAGATTCCACTTATTAGTAAGATCATCTACTATTTGGCTTTCTGTGACTTATTTCACTTAACATAATGTCCTTCAGATTCATTCATGTCGTTGCAAATGATAGGATTTTTTATGGCTGAATAGTATTCTATTTCTATTTAAATCCATTCATCCATTTTTAAATTCAAGGATATTCAGGTAGATTTTTAAAATCTTAGCTACTGAGACTAATGCAGTAAACATGGAAATGCTGATGTCTCTTTGACATACTAATCTCATTTCCTTTATATACCTAGCAGTGAAATTGCTAGACCATAGTAGTAGTTTTATTTTTAAATTTCTGAAGAACATCCATACTGTTTTTTTAGTGGATATACTAATTTATACAGCCACCAACAGTGGTAAAAACTATGGTCAGGTTCTGCTTTCTCCACATCCTTGCCAATATTTGTCATCTTCTGTTTTTTTGGTACTGCTAACTGGAACAAGATATGTTGTTGCTTTAATATGAACTTCCTGGGTGATCAGTTGTGTTGTATATTTTCATGTAACTATGCATCTGTGTGTCTTCTTTTGTAAAATGTTTATTCAAGTCCTTTGACTGTTTTCTTAATCCAGCAATTTAATGTTTTGCTGTTGAATTTTTGAAGTGTGTGTCTAACTTTAAAGAAATGCAAACTAGTTTCAAAAGTGAATATTAACATTTATACTCCTACAAGAAGCATCTAAGAGTTGTAGCTGTTTCATGTCCTCACCAAAGCTTGGTGTGGTCAGATTTTCTCATTTTAGTCAGCTTCTGGGGTTATGTAGCTGTACTTTATTGTGCTTTTCATGTGTATTTCTCTACTGACTGATGAACCTTTGCTCGCACTTACTCGCCACCTCTGTCCTTTTTAGTGAAGTATCTGTTCAAATTATCCATTTTTACTTAGATGGTTTGTTTTTATCAAATTGAAAAATTTTTATGTTTCTTTTTATAGGTCATTTGTCAGACTTATGTTTTACAAATATTTTTCCCAGTCTATGGTTTTTCTTTTTCATTCTCTTAACAGAATCTTTCAAAGGGCAGAAATTGTTAATTTTCATGAAGTCCTTGAAAATTTGTATGGTTTGTGTTTTTGGTTATATCTGAGAAATCATTGATTAACCTCAAGCCGCAAGATTTGCAGCTTTGTTTTTCTCTAGAAATTTTATAATTTTACATTTTTACATTATTTCTCAGATCTTCATTGAATTAATTTTGTTTATAGTAAAATATGGATTGAGATTAAATTTTTCAAGACAGGGATATCTTTTTTGTTCTAGCGCTATTAAAAAAAACCTCATTTCTTGCTGAATTTCTCATCTTTGTATAAAAGTAGGTTGACCGTATATTTATGGCCCCATTTTTGAACTCTGTTCTTTTACTTTGGTCTAATAATACCACACTGTCTTGATTATTGTACCTTTGTGACAGATTTTTAAGTCAAGTGGATAAGTTGTCCAACTTTGTTCTTTTTAACAGTTTTATTTGATATTACTAGGTGTTTTGCACTTTCTTATGAATTTTAGAATTAGCTTTCAATTCCTCCAAAAATAATAAAGCTTTCAGGCTTGGGCTATATCTTCATGGCAGGGCATTCGCCTTGTGTGCTTGAGACCCTGAGTCCAGTCCTCAGCTCCAGAAAATGAAAGGCCTTCTGGGGTTTTGATTGGGGTTACTTTGAATCTTAAGATTCATTTGGGAAGAAGTGATTCTTAACAACATTGAGTCACTTAATGTAGAGATACGGCAAATCGCTCAATTAGTCGTTTTTCTCAGCAATGTTTTTTAGTTTTCACTATATATCTCTTTCATATAATTTATCAGATTTTTCCCTCAGTATTTCATATTTTTATTATACATAGCATATATTTTATTATTATAAGTGGCATTTAAAATTTATAAATACAGTATCTGATTGTTGCTTATATTTAAACCCAGCATTCTGGGAGGTTGAGGCAGAAGGACTGCAAGTTCAAGCCTAGCCTGAGGCACTTAGTGACTGAGCAAGGTCCTGTCTTAAGATTTAAAAAGTTTTTAAAAAGGGCTGAGGATTTAGCTTGGTGCAAAGGCCCTGGGTTTAATCATCACAAACACACACACAGAAAAAAGTTTTCTGTATTATTTAAAGATTGTTCAATCTTCCTAATTTCACTCCTTTTTAAAAAAGTGTATTTATTGAATCTATAGGATTTTCCACACAAGTGACATTGTTTTCTGAGAAAAAAGACAATTTTGCTTCTTCATTACAATCTGGATGCCTTTATTTGTTTTTCTTGCCTTATTGCACTTCCCACACGCTCTAGTGCAATACTGAGAGTGGACTACTTGTCTTGTTTCTGAGTTTAGTGAGAGAAACAGTCATTTGGCTGCCAGTTATTGTGCTTTTTTGTCAATAATGGATACTTCTGAATTTCTAGAAATATTCTTGAGAGTTGCTGTGGGATACAGTTAAGTTATTCGGGTCTTAGACTGTAGAGGTGTTTATTATTGTAGAACAGGTGTCACAAACCATGACCTATGGGTGAAATCTGGTCTACTACATGTTTTTGTATAGTCTGCAAGTTAAAAAGTGGCTTTAAATTTTTTAAATGATGAAAAATAACCAAAGGAAGAAAATTTTGTGACCTATAAAATTTATATAAACTTCAAAGTTTAGGGCCCATACATAGTTTTTTAGGAACACAGACAGTCATGCTCACGAGTTTGCACGTTACCCTCAGACCCTTTGCTGCTTACAGTGACAGAGCTGAGCATTTGCCTTACGGATCACACGAACCACAAGCCTGGAGTAGTTACTGTGTGGCCTTCACAGACAGTGTTTGATGTTTGGTCTAGAGGTAGTTTACCCACCATTGAGCCTGCGTGACGCTCCATGAATAGTGATGTGACCAGGTGGTGGGGATGGCACTATGTCTGACCCATGGAGCTCGGAGAATCATTCCTCTGCTCTTTGGAGCTGTTTCTTCTCCAGCCTCAGGTCCTTTGTTCAGTGCTCATGTGGGCCCTGAACACCACTAGTGGAAGCCTCGGTGTCGACTCTACGGGTCTGCAGAGCACTGTGTGCGGTTTGTTCCTCTCTAGTTCTGTGCCCTTCAGACTTGCACAACCTGGACTTACTCAGACTTCTCACTGAGTCTGCCGGCTCGACCTAGACTCTCCCCCCACCCACTGTGGCTGGCGGCTGTGGCATGGCAGTGATTGAGCAGTCCTGGAGCTCATCTTACCTGTTTTCTGTCTTAAAGATCCCTGCGCTTTTTGTCCTGACTGTTCTCCATGTTTTGAAACTGTTGTGTGTGTTTTGCCTGGTCTGTATCAACCGCACTGTTTCTGTCCGGGAGGAAATCTGGTCCCTGCCCATCTTGGCTAGAAGCAGAAGTCTAATTCTCTTTGGAATTCCCTTTTCACAGTGAAATTATCTACTAAGTGAAACACTGTGACTCTCGTGTCTTCAGTTGTACCTATTTCACCCATTACCTTATTTGGAAGGAAACAGAAAAAAGAGCAGTGCAGTGTTTTCTTCTTAGTAGTCTCCATCCTGGAAAGCTCTCTCTTATAGCCAATACTAATGAGCTTTCCTGGCATTGTTGCTTTTGCCAGATAAGTTGTTTTCAGCCAGGAAAAGTATCCTGTCTCCAAAAGGGGCTACCTTCAGGGACTGCTGTGGGTTGGGTGTGAGGAGTGCCCTGCACAGCTCTGCATGGAGGCACCTAAGCAGAGCCCATCTGTGTTGAGATCCCCTCTCTGAAAGCTGGCCGGCCTTTGGGAGTGGGGAGATGAAGAAGTGGGGGACACAGTAGCATATGTATAATGCGTGTTAGGGTTTTTTTCCCCCTGCTTTGTGTTTTGAAACGCTGTGTCCTTTGTTGCTTTGCTGGCAAGCTGCCTGTGGTTGTTGTATTTTTGTTTTTGAGACAGGGTCTCACTATGTAGTTCAGGCTGGCCTTGAACTCACTATGTAGCCCAGGCTGGCCTTGAACTCATGGTGACCCTCCTGCCTCAACCAGTGCTGATATTACAGGTGTAGGCCACCACACCTGGCTCTTTTCTTAAAATCTTAAACTAAAATAGCAGTGAAAATATCTATCCTTAGAACTTGCTCTAAGGGTCCTAACACAGTGACCAACTTCTATGTCTAGATTGATAAAGGTAAATGAGGATGTTACTTGATAACGTTAAAATGAGGATGTGATTTCCTCATTTGCTTCCACTTCCCCTGTGCAGGAAGAGCTCCTTCCTGGGTGTTAAGTGTCAGAAGTTCCATTACTTCTCTCTGAGCACTGGGCAATACAGCACAGACTGGGTTTTGGACCATTAAATTTAGGGGCTATCTGGTGTTGGCCAGAGCCTCTCTACCTACCAGGGATGGTGTCTGTTTCTTCTGTAAAGCTAGAGGGCTCTCTGTGGTCATGCACTGACGCAGAGAGCAAGTACTACATGTGTGTCCTTGGATAAACATAGCAGTGCTCTGGGCCACAGCTGGGCTCACTGGTGCAGACAGCAAAAGAAGGCACATTCTCAGTCCTTGTCACATGCTCTGGCCAGGGACTATGGTTGTACCTCTTAGGAATGTCTCTCTTATTTGTTAAAATATAACTCTTTGCAGTGGAAAATTTCAAAGATACAAAGGTAGAAACAGTAATGGCTCAATTTCCCCCCTCATCCTGATTCAATAATTATCTTTTCTCAGAGCCAATCTGATCTTACCTATATATCCTCCCACTACCCACCACTTGAGTTACTTTTTAACCAAGTCCCAGACATCATTTCAATGGTGAATACTTCAGAATATATCTCTAAAATATGTTGTAAAAGGTAACTTTAAAAAATAGGCCATAATATATTGCTCAACCACATCAAATTAACTAATTCCTTGATACAATCAGACAGGTCGCCATTGTTCAAATACTCCTGACTGCTCTATGGTGTTTTCTTTTAGACTGTCTAATTTGGGGTCTGAGTATGGCCCTTACATTGCAACTAGTGGGTATGTTCCTTAAATTCCTTCAACATATAGAATCCTTTTCCAGCTCCTCCCTTCGCTGCAGTTACTTTGTGGAACACGGCCCCTTGTCCTGTACTTTTTCACCGTCTAGATCTTGCTGTTTGTGTCCTCATATGTTTTTAGCTTATTCTTCTGTCCCAGGTATTCTCTAGAAAGGGACAGCTAGGGTTGGGGGATATAGCTCAGGGACATAAGGGCTAACCTGGCAAGCCTGAGGTCATGAGTTCAATTCCTGGTACCAAAAAAAAGGGACACCTAGATTTAGTGGCTTGATCATAATCAGGTTTGTTATTTTTGCTGGGAAAACATTCCAGTGACTGTTCCTTTTTTTTTTTTTTTAAATCAACAGCCACCAGTTGACCTCCCACAATTACATGATATTTATTTAGAAGGTGGTATTCCTGAATATTTAAAGATAGGAAGTATCCACACACCTCATTGTTTCTCAGGGGTTTTAAAAAATGATTGTATTAGTTTTCTATTGCTGCCATAATAAAATAGCACACCATGACTTAAAATGTATTTAGTGCCATACATTTCAGTACGTCAGAAGTTCAATACAGGTCTCACGGAGCTAAGATGGAGATGTGAGCAGGGCTGTGTTCCCTTTTGGAGGCCCGAGGGGAGAATCCATTCTCTTGACATTTCCAGCTTCTGGAGGCTGCCCACATCTCTTGGCTCATGACACCCTTCTTTCATCTTCAGAGCCAACCACTGCATCTCTGTGGTCCTTCTTCATATCTCTCTCTGACAGCAGCTGGAAGGAGTCTCGGCTTTATAGGACTCCTATGATTGAGTCCAAAGATAGTCCAAGCCAATCTCTCATCTCAGATTTCTTAACCTTAATCACATCAATAGAATCCCCTTTGCCATGTAAGGTAAGCTACAGGTTCCAGGGATTAGGGCATGAATGTGAAGGAGGGGGTCCATTATTTTTCCTACCACAGTGATCATCCATCTTTGAATATTTATACCATTGTAAAATTGAAGAGTCATATAGTGTGATGTGTTGCAAATGACCTGTTATGATATCATAATGCCTCAGGGTTATGTGACTGGAGTAGGGCAGATGGTGGAAGTGAACTGTTGTTATGACGTGTATAGTAGGGGGCTGGTTATGACAGACTGTCTGCATGGTTCTTGATTCTTATACTTGTGTGAGCAGCAGCATTTTATTTTGATCACTATCTCTAAATGGCAATGACCTTCCTTAGAAAGGTAATTGCTGCTTTAGGTAATTGATGTGATTATTATTACCTACACGGTGTCTCACTTATCTTCTGTGTCTGTGGAACTGTGGGAGGAAATTTATTGTAACAGTTAAACATGTTGAGGATGTGCCAAGGTCTTATAGAGGTTATTTGAGTGGAGCAGAAGTTTTAGTCCTCTTTCTGTTGTACATTAGAGAGATGACCTTTAGGTAGTTAAGTCAGACAATAAGTGTGAGGGGAAAGAGTATAACACAGGTATTTTTCATTCATAATCTGTCTCTACTAGATAAAGCAACTTCAGGACACAGTGACTTTCTTCCTAATTGAAAATCCTAGAGGAATCTCCTTTCCTGTTTTTAAATCGTTTTACCTTTTAATTTATATTCACGCTTGACCCTCCATCCTAAATATAGATTACTCTTTGGACACATTTAGAATTTTACTATAGCATTGGACATGCTATAGCAGTGCTAGGTTGATGATAGATTTCTTTTGGAGACTATCCAAGAGGTTGTTACTAAAGACCAAGAGGACCTCATTATAAAGTAATTTTGCTATAAAATGGTCCCTTGGTATGGTCTCTAGAGGCAGCAAGTCATTTATAGCTTTAAAAAAGTACATAGTGTCAAAAAATGTCACTAAGGGATCCTTACCTCACACCTTTAGTTTAAATAAATTCCAGATGAATTAAAAGAACTTAGCGTAATGGCTTAATTCCATAAAAAGACCTGGAAAAAATGTAAGGAGATGTTAATGTGATTTTAAGCAAGAAGACCTTTGTGATTTCTGCTTTAGTAGACATCCCTCTAGGTTAAACAGCCACTGAAACATCTCCTGACCGTACGAAGCTGCAGCTGACATAGTGCTTCCTTCACCTGACGTAACTTGGGTGAAAAGAGTCGATGGACTCAGCCTCGGAGTGGTCTTCCCAGTGTACCTGAAAGCAAAGGAAAAACAGTCTTACAAAGAGGCGCCTGAGACTGCATGGTTTAAAAAAAAGAAAGCATCAAATTTTAAAGAAATAGCCGGGTGTGGTGGCACATGCGTTCCCTGTAATCCCAGCTCTCAGGAGGCTGAGGCAGGAAGATCATTGCAAGCTCAAGGTCAGCCTGAACTGCATAGTGAGACCCTACTTCAAAAAGACAAAACAAAAACAAATTTTAAAGAAAGGATCTCTAAATGGTAACTTGACTTTAACTCATTTTTCTTTAAATTTTCAAGAACCAGAAAAGCAATACATCTTTGTCTTTTAAACAAAATGGTATTTTAGTATACATTGTTTCATATCCTACTCTTTTTGTGTGTGGGTACTGGGTGAATCCTACTTTTTAAATTTCATAACATATCATGAACTTTCAATACTAAAGTGTACATAAATAACATGATTTAATGGGTATGTGCCGTTTCACTGTCTGGGTAACTAATATAAACCAATCCCTATCCTTGGGCACTTAGGTAGTTTCTAGTGTCTCACTGTTAGAAATATTTCACTCTGGGTCCAATCAAGAGACAAAAATTTGTTGGGGACTTTAATGTAGAGCATTACATTAATCCACTACAACAGCAGATTAAAGTAAGGCGGGATCAGCTGGCAAGAAGTGAAAAGAACTCCGAAGAATGCAGAAATGCCCGCTATGATATGCAGTGGCTAATCTTAGGCAGAGAGTGTCCAGGAGGAGCTGGCCCTCGGGGTTGAACAAGTTCCAGCTGTGGATCCCCGGGTTTCAGAGAAATTGTAGTAGCGAGCATCATCGTCTCCCTCTTTTTTGTGTAGGGGATTTGGCAGTACTGGGATTGAACCCAGGTCCTTTACACTGAGCTACTTCTTGAGCCCTTTTTATTTACTTCTTTGAGTCAGTGTCTAGCTCTGGTGCTCAGTCTGGCTCAAACGTGCTCTCCTCCTGCCTCGCCCTCCCAGAGAGCTGGCATTACTTACAGGCACAGCCACTGCTTCTGATGGTGTATTAAAGTATTTAAGGGGTCCAGATCCATGTGCAAAGAGCAGTCAGGGTAAATTTGGAACTGAGAGGCAATAAATTGATATCTAGCACAAGAAACAAATATTTCAGGACAGACCTGCATAAATTTTTCATTGCATACTACTTGCATGTCTTCTTATATACATTCCTAGACTCACAATTGGTAGATTAAAAGGGGCACCTTTAAGAAATGTTTCAGCTGGAAAGTTTAATTTATCCTGTTTCTACACAGTACTTGGGAACTTCTGCTTCTTCCTACTTTACTTAGCCTTGGGTATCATTGTTTTTTAATCCTTATAATCTGGTTAAATTTTTTAAAAGTTTGTGCTTGTTTATTTACAATTGAAAAAATTAATGATAGCAAAGCTTTTATGTATTTTTGTTATAAAATCTTTTTGTACAAAAATTCTCTTGTGTACTTACTGTTTATATCCTTTATACATTTAAAAAATTGAGAGTGAAATATTTTCATTACTTTTTTATAGATGCTAAAGTTTAAATGTTTATGTAACCAAATTTTATTTCATTTTCTACATTTAAAAATTTAAATCTTCTAGATATCATTTTAGAATAAGGTGTAAGTTAGTTTCGTTACAGTGGTGTTAACTATCTTATCTCTTGTACGTTGACTTGTGTTCTGTGCTTGGTTATACCTATGAGCTTTCGATTGTTCCCTTTGACTTTTAGTTAATTGTTTCTCTTGTTCTTTCAGAGCAGGATGCAGGCCTTGATGCCCTTTCCTCTGTCATAAGTCGCCAAAAGCAAATGGGGCAGGAAATCGGGAATGAGTTGGACGAACAGAATGGTAAGAGCATGTATGAGATCGGTCACATTTGCCCTTTGATACAAATACCACACACTGGGATATTGGTTGAATGATTCTCATGTTATAGAACACGTCAGGTTGTTTAATGTCAGAGGGTTGTTGTGGCTTAATGCAATTGAGGGTGGTTTGTGGCCAATTAGATTATAGCTATAAAGTACTATGTAAAGAAATTTGATTTTAAAATGTCCAGTTTTCAGTAACTGCTTTTTAAAATGCTTTGTTTTATGGTCTTATTTATCCCAAGAGGTTTTCTTTTATGTGGCAGTGATGTGAAGTTGTCTGTGCTTGGTACACTCCGATGCAGTGCATAGCAAGGCTCTGTGGTCCTCGTATCAACTGCATTCCTCAAGAGGTGTGTTCTTCTTTAAGCAAAATGCTAGGCGGTGGGCAAAAGCACGTTTGAAGGTCTTTTTCAGGGTTTGTTGCGACAAATCCAATTGGAAAAAGATTATCTTGCATACATAGCAGACTGGACTGGGAGAGACAGAGCCCTGAGACATGAGGGCCATCAGGGAGCCTTGGGCTGTGAAGTGTGAGAGGGCAGAGCCTGAGACAGTCAGAGCACAAGGGGTAGAAAAGAAAGGAGGGACAGGAAGTGCTTTTCTGGTCATCGACACAGTGAGGGGAATTGAGAGGGGATGCTGGTTTCCAGGTGGGGAGCATGAGTTCAGATTAGACGTGTTCAGTCAGAGTCCACGTTTGTTCTCTCTGCGGGCCTCACGCCAGCGCTCAGCGAGAGGCCAGCAAAGAGAAGCTTAGTGTGGAGGTGGTATGCAAACGCCCCAGTGGTGAGACCCAAGGAAGGCAGCACTTACAGGGAGCCCCTCCTGTGTGCTAAGCTCTGTCACCTCAAGCATTCATTGACTTCACATGTCACGAAGGTGAGTCATCTTCACTTGTTAGAGACAAAGCTCCGAGTGGCCCAAAGAACTCTTAATGCCACATCATTTACAAGTGACATGGCTGAGAGTCCAGCTCAGGTCTTCTGCTTCTCACATGACTCTTTTCTATTATACCCGCTTCCTCTTCCAGGAAGACAAATACAGGGAGAAGATGACATAGTGAAAATGTCAGAGGTTTTAGCTTTTGGTGACAGTACTGTGCTGGAATGGCTTTAAGAAGGCACAGGTGTGAGCAGGCATGGGCGTCCTGGTGGTGGGCAAAGACTCGCTCTGCAGGGAGGGCTGCACCTGTCTGAACTGTATAATGGGCACTTCTTTTCTGGATCCCTAGAAAGAATGAGTTCATTTATTTGCACAGTATCATTCCATTTTCCTATCATAAACAAATGCCATCTGTTTATCATCACAAATAGATTACTAATGCAAAGTGAGAAGCCCTCTGTCCTTACAGTCATAATGGTGGTTTTTAATAGTTTCAACTCAGAGAGGAGGATAGTCTGGTCCTTTTCTTGATGTTGCTGATGTGAGCTGGCCAATTTATGTGTTTCCATATAATTCAGTTATTGGTCAATTACTTCCTTGAAATAGTGTAAGAAAATGGAGAAAAATCCTACCAGGGCTGGGAATGCAGCTCAGTGATAGAGCACTTGTTTAGCATGAGTGTGACCCTGAATTCAATCCCTAGTACCACAGAAAAGAGAGAGAAGAAGGAAGGAAAGAAGAAAAGTCTGCTTTTCTAATATGCAGTTGGTCTTTATCCCAAAGAAATTATCGCGTATTTAGTGAGTCAGACTGGAGAAGACACCCAAATCGGTGACGTGTGCGCCTCCCGTAATGTGTAGAACCACAGCACTTATGAGATGGCTATAAATCAAAGAGCATAATGTAGGGGCAGGGGAGGGGGCACTAACTTCCCAGGTGAAATCTCTATATTCTCTTCTACTACAGATCATCATGCCAGCACATCTTTATCTTGTTTTCAGTGGTTATAATTTTTGCTGCAAATTAGTAACCTAGGGAGATTTAAAATTCCTAAAGCCCAGGCTGTGGCTTTGTGAATTTTTGATTGCTGCATGTGGGTAACAAATTACCCACGATCTTGGTGGCTTAAAATAATGTGAAGGTAGTGCCTTAGAGATTTGTAGGTCACAAGTGTGAGACATGGGTCCCACTAGGCTAAAACTGAGATGTTGGCAAGGCCACATTCCTTTCTGGAGACTCCGGGGGAGGATGCAATGCTTGGCTTTCCCAGTGTGTAGAGGCATCCATGTTCCTTGGCTCAGGGCCCCCTCCTCCAGCAGTAGTAGGTAGTGTGTTTCTCATGCTACATTACTCCTACCAGTAATGTTGTCTCCCTCTTCCACTTTTATTTTTTCAGAAAGTTCCAGAGATCAAACCCAGGGGCTCACACATGTTAGGCAAGGGTGCAAGGGTTCTACCACTGAGCCACAGCCCTACCTCTTTTAGTTTTATTTTGAGACAGAATCTCAGTATGTAGCCAAGGCTGGCCTGAACTTGTGATCCTTCTGCCTCTGTCATCCAAGTAGCTGGGATTATAGGGGTATAACACCACAGCCAGCTCTGTTGTGCTCTCTTGAGGACCCTTGTGTTACTTTGGGCCCAGTCATGTAGTCCAGGATGGTCTCTTTACCTCCGGGTCAGCTGATTAGTAACCTTAACTCAACCTACAACTTCAGTGCTGCTTTGTCGTAACCTCACGAATCTGCAAGTTCCAGGGATTAAGACATCGCCATCTCTGGGAAGCCATTCTCTCTGCTATAATACTTTATACCAACTGAGCTTCAGGGGTGGGGCCCAACAAGAGAGTCTTTTAAAACTCCCAGGATTGATTCCAGTATGCTGCCAGGTTGGAGAACCAGTGCCCTTGCTAAATATGCGGAGACAGTATAGTTAGTGCAGTATTTTCGGTTGCATTTCCGATGCTCACATGACACAAACCCCACACATATGTAGAACATTCACATAATTTCATGGTGTCACATGCAGCCTGAGTCACAGTCAAGAGTTCTTGCTCTCACACATTTCACCCCAGCCCTTTGCGTCTTCTTCCTTGACTCCTCCCCACCTTCGTCTCCGTCCCAGACCCAGATGGATACATGACATACACAAACATGAGGTATTTTTCTTTTATCTGCCAACATAAGCGGGGTTTTCTCTGTGGTGGCCTCCCAGGGAGGCAGCCGTTAAGCTGGTGGTTTTCTAATGTGCACATTTTCTCTTCAGAGATAGGGCAGAGTCAGCCATTTTCTCTCACAGGAACTGAGACTCTCTGGGGATAAAAAATTATATTCCCTGTCAAGACTATAGTCAGCTCCTATTCCATTCACTAAAGGGAACAAAGCCCATTTTATCTGTAGGAGGTAGGAGTAGGATTGCAGCCCCATCTGGATCTCTGTTGTGATCCGAGTGTGTAGTAAGGATCAGGGGCACTGGAAAAGGATACCGTTTTTGTTGTAAATATCTCCATATGATTTACTGAACCATGAATTATTCTTTTGGTTTTCATTAAATGAGAGAAACAATAGGCCAGGATAACGGCCAACCAGGCCATTTTGGAATCAAGTATCAAACCTTACTAACAAAATTCATTATACTTAGACTATAACCACAGAGCTAAGGGTCGAATTATCTTCCATTTAGGAATTCAGTTTTCAGCCTTTTCAGAGAGAGTGTTAGAGGACTGACTGACCCCAGCCATTATCCTGCCCATGTGCTAGGGAGAGGACCAGCAGTGCAGTTGAAGTCCCGGTAATGGGAAACCGGGTGTACACTGGCTCGTGGGGTGGCAGGAGGATGGGTGGGGCCCTGAGCCAGTGGGCTCCCTTCGTGGAGCCATTGAGTTCGTGCTTTTAGGTTCCAGGTGGCCTGTGAGGATGGTTGGGCACAAAGAGCTTGTAGCACACCCTGCAGAGGCCGCTCTAAAACTAAGAGTAGGTGTTCCAGTTTTCTAAAAAATTCTTTACTCAGGAACATAGGCTTTTGAAAAGAGAAGACTAAGACCAAAAAGTGGGTACGGTTGACCTTACTTGGCTTGCTTGGAGACCTCATTTGGGCATTGGCCAGGCCTCAGCATCAGCCCTATGTAAAACCATAGAGAGGCAATTCTGATGGCTGACATGGCACCAAGGGCAAATTTCTACCAGAGCATGTGGGTCATCATCAGTCTTTGTGATGCTCAGCTGTCCCCAGGTTGCCAGGACATTGGATGTTTCCCACTCGATCTGTGAGCCCTTCCTTGCTTTCTGGAACAATAAGATATTCCAGACTCGTACTTTTCAGAGATGTCCTAATCTTGAAGTCAGCCATTTCTTCAAGTATCTATAGTTCCCTTCACTGGGAAATGGTGTTTAGCAGCCAGGCTCTGGCCATTGTCTCTGGGGTGTCATTGCTTTTAGTTTCTTCATCATTTTACCATTAGGATTCCTGTTGTGTGTGTGGTGGAGGTCTTGCTGTCTTGCCCAAGCTGGCCTCGAACGCCTGGGTGCAAGAGAGCCTTCCGCATTAGCCTTCCAAGAAGCTGGCTCTGTAGGTTATGTGCCACCACGCCTGGCTGTCATGATTCTTGATCTTTACAAGTAACCTAGTCTGGAACCTTTTAGGATCTTCTATTTGCTGGGGATATCTTGAAATTTCAGGATGTAGGTATATTTTCATCCATTGTGTTGGGTGCTTAAGGTCCCATGCATCTAGAAGTTCATTCTGGAAAATTCTCTTTATAACTAATTTCTTGTTTTTCTCCATTCTCTTTGCAACTTTTACAAAGATTTAGATTTCTTGGACTAATCCTATAAGTCTCTTAGTTGTCCTGAGTTTTGTTTTGTTTTCCCAGTACTGGCGATTGAACCTCCATCCTTCTCTCCTTCCCTTCCTTTACCTTCCTTCCTTTTCTTCTTTTACAGCACTGGGGATGGAATCAGGCCTCTTGCATGCTTATGAAGTACTCTGCCACTGAGCTACACCCTCAGCCACTGTGTTTAACTTTGTGTTTATGAAATAGAATGTGCACACATGCATGCCTGCACTCAGTATAGGCCAGGCCCTGTGTCCCCACTCCCTTTCCCATCCATACATGCACCCTCCATCGGCAAGTTACCCCTTTATTTAATCTTGGTGAGTCACCAGATCCTGTTGCTGTGTCTCTCAAAGATCACTGGAATTTGTCTGCTTCTGTCACTGTTTGCATGGATTTTCTGCAGCTTGATACTTTGCCTCAAATCTTCCCTCCTTCTCAGCCTCCCTCCACTTTGTGTCAGGAGTATTCATTAGAACACAGACCTAATCACATTACTAATTTTGATTAGCTCCCCACTGCCCTTCTGAAAAGTTCAAACTTGTTCACCATGATGAAGTGATTGGATTCCCTATCAAGGGATCAATACACACCAGCCAGGCTCCTTGGGGGCACCAGTGTGCAGGGGCAGGCTGCCAGTACTGTGCAGGAAATTCCCGGTGCCCAGAACCCTCAGGCAGTTGTTTCTGTCCCCCTTGCTGCCTGTCATTCTCTTCACCATTCGCACCCCAGCCATGACCAGCACTGACTCAGCGAGCTCACCCCAGATCGGCACATCATTTTCTCTGCGGTCTTCCCCTCCTGTGTGCCCCCCACAGCCCTAGGATGCCCTCGAAAGAGCACTCATCACTGGCTGACTGGTCCTTGTCCATTTTCTCCTCTGCCCCAGTGATTGGTAATACTGGTTAAATTGATGAACATGAATAAGACTTTAAAAACTGATATTTTGTTTTTTCAGAAATCAAGATCTAACTACAATGAAAAGGAGAGGGTTTTTTAATGTATACGTGTTAAATTGAATTAGAAAAGTTTTATTCAGCCTTTTTTTTAATACTCATGTGTGCAAGGCGAATGTTACACTGAGCTGTATCCCCAGCCCTTTTTAAATTTTGAGACAGGGTCTTCCTGAGTTGCTTTGGCTAAGGCTGGGCTTGAATTTAGAATCCCCCTGCCTCAGCCTCTTTTGAGTAGCTGGTATTATACTCGTGCACCACTGTGCCTGGCTTTGTTGGGCATTTATGAAAAAAACTACTGCTCATGAGGCAGCAGCTCAGCTCCACTGTGGATACTTGCAGACAGATGGTAAAGTCTTATTAAAGGGGATCAGTCTTCTTGTCTCAGAGAAGTTTGTATATAAGCTGGGCATGGGGGTGGATGTCTCTGATTCCTGCACTGTGGGAGGCTGAGGTAGGAGAATTGGAAGTTCAGGCCCAGTCTGGGTAATTTAGTTACTTAGGGAGACTCTGTCTCAAAATAAATAAATAAATAAATAAATAAATAAATAAATAAATAAAAGTAAAAAAGGGGCTGTGGGTGTATTCTGTGCAAAGCCCTTTGGTTCAATCCCTGTTACAGCCTCAAACAAACAAACAAACAAACACGCTTCATGTTCTTACACTGCCACTGCCCAACACATTGGATTATTGAAATTTTACTCTCCCTGTTTTCCTAAAGTAGAGAAGCAGTGTGAGGCCCCTGCTTGTGTGCCACATGAGGGACTAGTGTGAGAAGAGAGGCACTTGCCTTATGAGCACCCACGCTGGGATTGAGACCAGCACATCTTTGGAAAGAGCTGGAGAACAGGACCGCGCTCCTTAAAGGGCAAAGAAGGATCAGATCTCACACACTTAGGAGTGAGTTACTGCCTACTGGTTAGTTAAAACTCCTGGTTGAATTTTTGTGTGAGAAATTGGGAAAAATGACGTGATGGACTAAAAATGACACTGAACACCTCCCACCCCACCCCCGCCGCTGCTATCTCCATGCCTGGAATCTGTGTTACTATATATAGGAAAAGACTTTGCAGATGTGTAAAGTTAAGGTCGTCAAGATGGGGAGATTATCCTGGATTACCCAAGTGAGCCCCAGTGCAATCACAGGTGTTGTTATGAAAGGGAAGCAGGGGCTGTGGATACAACTCATTGGTAAAGCACTCTCCTAGCATGTGCAAGACCCTGGACTTGTGTGCCAGCCCTGCAAAAAAAGGGGGGGGGGTGAGGAGGAAGAGGGAGGCAATGCAATGACTGAAACAAGATGCTGCCCTGCTGGCTTCAGGACAGGAACAGGGCCACATGTCAAGACCTAGCAAGTAAGGCTCCAAGAGCCAGAAAAGGCTGGAACGTGGATTTCCCCTAGGTCCTTGGAAGGACACCTTGATTTCAGTCCAGAGAAAATAGTTGCGGACTTATTTTATGCTGAAAAATGTATTTATAGTTACCTATGTATCTGTACCTCTCTTACCTCTCCAAGTGATTTCTTTAAGGCTGGCTTCATAGCAGGAGCAATTTGGCAAAGATGTCTCAGCGTATTATCCAGTGTCAGCATCTCTAAAGTATGTTAGGCATGCTCACCTTAGGTTTATATAGGAAACATCTTCCATTTTAATAGTTGTGCATCTCGCTGTAGATAGAAATACAAATGACTAATGTTGAAACCTGTGATTTCACAGCAATGTAAAATTTCCTTACTGAGCTAACTTGTGTATGCCAGAGGATGGTAGCAAGTTGCTATAAAGGAAAACAGAAAGCTGTACAGCACAGGTGAAGTATGAACATGGCATAAAAGTTCTGAAAGTGGCCTTTGAAGTGTGAAGTCTGGGCAACACGGCCACAGGAAGATTCTTTTTATTAGATGTAGGTGTGGCCGTATGAAGATTGTTTGGGTTACATTTAGCTATAGCTGTACAAAGATTCCTTTGTTAAATCTAGATTGCTGTAGAATATTTATTTCTATTATGGCCTTGCCCTAGTATGGTGCCATGAAGTTTAATTTGGGCATTTTCTGCTTGCCCTTCCTGGTACTATGATCACAAGTTAGGTGGGTGGAGGGGGCGCAGTGGTTCCTATATCTGTACCTCTCTTACCTCTCCAGGTGATTTCTTTAAGGCTGGCTTTTAGCACCAGGGATGGGATTCATAGAAGACAGTTTTTGCATGGATGAGGGAGTGGGGGCTGTTTGTTCTGGGGATGATTCAGCGGAGCTAGCAACTTGAGTCCTTACACTAATGGCTCACAGTAGGGTTTGTGCTCCTAGGAGAACCTATACTGCAGCTGTTCTGCCCGGAGGAGAGCTCAGCTGGTGGTGTCCACAATGAGGAGCGACTGTAAATACAGAGGAAGTGTCCCTTGCTGCTCACCTTCTGCTGTGTTGCCCACTTCCTAATAGGCGGGGGACCCATGGGTTGGGGTCTGTTCAAATGATGCCTTCTAGCCTTGGGAGCTTAATACATTCTCTGCGAATTCAATGAGGAAAATACATATGTATATAAGGAATGATATTATCTAATGTTGCAGGCCCAGAACTTAAATATGTTTATTTTTTGTTTGTTTGTTTTGGAGACAGGGTCTTGCTGTATAGTTCAGGCTGCCCCTGAACTAACTATATAGCCCAAGCTAATGTCAAACTTGTGGCAGTCCTTCTGCCTCAGCCTCCTGAGTGCTGCGAATACAGGCAAGCACCACCATGCTGGGCTTGTGCTTACTGTTTGAAGGCAGAAAGACAGTTAGAAACTGCTTTCCTTTAAAGGAAATTTAAGCCGATTTGAAGTGGAGGCAGTCTGGGTTTCTGTTTGGCAAGGGGATTGTGAGTGGGAAGACACTTCAATCCCTACCCAGAGCTTTAGCCCAAGACCGTGGTGGTGAGAGCTCTGCATTGCCCTCTGGCATTGCGCACACTGTGCATTAAGCTGGTCTGAAGTCAGGGTTCCCTTAGTGATATTTCACTCAGTGGACTTGAACCTACTCCTGGGACTAGTGGAGTGACTTCTCAAATCTACACTTAGTTCATTCATAAATAAATTTGCCAGTTGTTTTGTCCCAGAGAATCTTGAGCTGGAAGGGAATTTATAAAGCCATTCAGTCACCCTACCCCCTGCCATCTTTTTATCTGTAGAAGAACTTTGACTGAGTTATCTCTGACCTGTGTCATCTGTTCTTTTAAAATCTTCCCGGAAGGTGTCATAAATTCTCTCGATGCACAAAATCACCAGCAGCAGTGGCAGATCATCCTTTTTCTGTTCACCTTTGTACATCTGTTTGAGCATTTTACTGACTAGCTCCATGGCTGTCCTGTCTCTAGACTCAGTAAACTATTTCTTTTCATAATAAGAAAAGGCCTGACTAAATCTAGTAAGATTCAGTATTTTTCCTTTCTGAGCACATTCTCCAAATTGTTTATTCATTAATTTGCATGGGAATTACATCTTAAGCACTGGGCCAGAACCCATTTCTGCAGAGGTAACAAAAGACATGGCTTGTACCCTCCTGGAGTTTGCTCTCCTGAGGGAGGCAGGGAGGTAGGTGCTGCGCAGATACACAGCTGGTGGCTGCACTGTGCTGGGAATGGGTGGTGTTAGAACATGGGACAGACAGACCTGGCACGATCTGAGGATGAGGAAACCTTCCCTGAGGAGGTAGTTGCCTGGAGATTGAAAAGGATAAGCAAGGAGTTTGGCGGTAGATCCTCTTGGTAAAGCATGTGGTTAGCATGTGTCAGCCATAGCGTTTGGTCCTGAGAACTGCAACAAAGAAACAAGAGTTATCTGTGTAAGAACACAGGGGTGATCACTGCAAACAGAGGTAACAGCATGTGCAAATACCCTTATTTGCAAAGGAGCAAACATCATTGAAAACCTCGGGAAGAAGGTCAGTGCTTGTACCCAGATGCAGAGAGCAGGGGGAGGAGACAGGAAAGATGAGTCACGGAGAGGGGAGGCAGGGCTCAGGGCAGAGTTGGCAGTGTGGGCCTCCGCCAGACAGTAGGGCTCACAGCTTCAGTTACACAAAACTACTCAGTTTGCTACTTGTCAGTTCAGAAATTTTGTCTATATAATTTACTTAAAATGAGAGAGACAATATAATTCTCCCATATATATATATATATATATATATATATATACATATACATATATATATATATAATTTCCTATCATTTATGTATTTAATCTATGTAACACTGTAAATGTTTGTATGTTAAATATATATTTATGTGTTGTAGTTTTTTTCATTGTCCCATAGCAGTTAGCACATCTAAACTAAGAGTTTAGCCCGTTTGTGGGAGGAGACGTAATCACATTGGCAAATATTCAACAAATATTGTTGGGTACTAGCTACGTGTGTGGCTAGCCTTTGATAAAGTAAAAATTGGCAAAAATAGGAGACAAATACTAAAGAAATATATCTTAAAACAACAGTATTTTATCAAATTATGATAAGCACTATGATGGAAAAGGGCAGATGGCTATGGAAAGGGGTGACAGAGAGGTCTAAGTTTGAATGGTGGGGAGGAGGCTGGGACTTTGAGAATGGGCTACAGTTAACAATGGAGACACAGCCTATGCATCCAGGGACACAGGCTGCATCTCACAGAAAGCTTCAGAGACTGGGGGAAACCTTGCAAGTTACAAGGCTTCTTGTGGCTGGAAAATAGTGAGTAATGAGGAAAATGTACCAAGTTGAAGTTGTACAGGGCTTAGGAATCAGGGTGTGGAGGGTTTCACAGTGTCAAAACCTCACAGGCTCTGAAAACTACAGAGGATTTATATTTTCCTAGGAAGGACTGTGTATTTTAGCCACAAACACTAGTAGTCTTGGTCAGGAAACAGTTATGTTAATAGTAATTTTGAATATCTCTAAGACTCCATGCTAATTTATACTATTGATTCTTTTGAAAAACACCAAAGACTATCACCCTGTTTGAAATAACACCTGTACACTCCAAAAATACTGATATGGTTTTATCGTATTGTGCCCTTTACACTTTGTCTTTTATTCTGTGTCCTTTATACTTGATTTTTCTAACGTTTACAACATATGGATTTAAAAACCATTTATGTTAGTCAGTTTTCTGTTACTGTAACAAAATACTCAAGAAAACTAGCTTATAAAGAGAAAGGCTTAATATTGGCTTAGAGTTTTGGAGGTTCCAGTCCATGATTAGGTTAGGCTCAGAGAAAGGTAGCAGATCATGGCAGTTTTGTGTGACAGGGTAAAGGTGTTCAACTCACAAGCTAGGAAGCAAAAAGACAAAAAGGAAGGGGTTGGGGCTTCACCATTTGCTTTAGGGGTACATCCTTAGTGACCTAAGGACCTCACACAGGCCCCGCTTCTCAAAGGTTCTACCATCTGAGTAGCACTGCCACGGGGAACCAGCCTTTATTTAACATGGGTCTTTGGGGGACATCAGTATCCAAACCATACCCCCATCTCTTTTGTTGTTGATTTTCTTATAGAGTTGCAAAAGAATCAGCGTTATGTTCTAATTCGAGTTCATTTGAACTTAAGATTTCCTCTGAGGCTTAGTAAGAAATTTAGGTTTGTAACTTCTCCACATGTGGCTAAAGAGACTGCACATGCACACACACACACACACACACACACACACACACACACACACACTGGGGAAACAAAGCTTTATGTGGTTTGTTAGATCGGGCTTATTAATTACGTTTTTCACATTTTACTTGCCTCTATTACCTCTGTGTTTCCCCTGACACTGAAAGAGATGTGATAAAATTTCCTTCAGTGCTGTGAATGTAGCATTTTTTCCATGTAATTGGATGAATTTTTTATTTTATAAATTGCAAGGAAAGATGATCTCTGTACACGTTATTTTTTTGTTGGTTATGTATTATTGTGGAAATACTGCTCTCCTTACAGCATTTCACCTTTACGTCTGTCATCTCACTGTGTCACTCTACAGGCTTCCTTTTGGTTTCCTTTACCTACCCTTTATGTTCTTAAAAATTGAGAACTCCTGGGAGCTTTTATTGATGTGAGCTATTTCTGTTTATACCTAACATCTGAAATTAAAAGTCTGTGAAAAAATCTGTTAGTGTAGTTTTAAAGTAACAATATATGTTAACATAAATACTTTTATGAAAAATAACTAGGTTTTCCAAAAATCAAATCACATTGTTTCATATTTGTACAGACATATTTTATGTCTGGCCTAATAAAAGACAGCTGGATTCTTGTATATATTTCTGTATTCGATGTGTTGTGATATGTTGTTTTGAATGGTATAGACAAAATAAGGATCACACAGATATGTAGTTGAAAAAAGGAGGTATTGATAATCTTTCCAGATATTAGAGTTTTTCTTCTTTGATACTACACCAAAATTTAACAAATAATAGTTTCTTAAAGGTTAGTTGTAATGTGGAATCTGAAACCATACCAATTCATTTTTTGTACTGTGTTCCATTACGGTCTGTTGGTCTCACACTTCAAGTGAATCTTTACCCATGCAAGATTTTGTAAAATCATGCATTGATCATTTGGAAAATATTGGTTCAGTGAATTCAACAGGTCTTCCAAGTGTTGACACATTTCATTATATGGTATTTTAAAAATCACATTTAAAGTAGCCGCTGACCTCATTGGGAAAGTCTTTAAATATCTACAAACTGTCAGACTTGCAGTGGCACATACAAGTTTTCCAAGATTCTAATTTCCACTTTAAAACTCAAATGTTATTAGCAGTAACAGACATGGTTGTTTTCCTTGAAGGAAGATGCTCAGTTCATTTTCAAGAACATGTCTGCCAAGTACCCAGGACTTTTAGTTTCCAGGTGTTACTGCTGATGTCTTCTCTTCCATCTGTCTTGTCCTTTGTCTTAGAAACACAAATCCCCGTGCCATCACTTTCATGGGTTTACAGGAGAATGGACCAGTAAATGCACTTATTCTGTTGTCTTTAATCAGAGTGCATTTGAAGTGTATTATCAAAATCATTCATTCTTCATTCATAACACCCCTTTCTTGCCATATTGATTCTATTCCTGTCTTAATCCTGTAGACAGTTTTAAACATTTAAAGTTCTTCTCTGATTGTGCTGTTATTATAAAAACCTTTGAGATACACTTTCTCCTTATTGTTTTGCTGATTTCTCATGGTGATTTTTATATACTTTGTGGCTTTCTTCTGTGAGCTTATCTATCTCCTGTTATTTTCTATAGAGTGCACTATAGGGGCTCCTGGATCATAGAGTCATCCCTCTGGTTTTGGGGTTGCTACTGCTAACATCTTATGGGGACCAGTGGTTGCAGACAAGTTTTAGAATTAAGTTTTTTGGCTTTGGTAAGAATTTGGTCTCCTAGTTTTGTTAGAGCACTGGCTATGATATCTGGTGTCTTCTGGACAACTTCATTAGTTTGAAAGTTATTTATTTTGTTTCTTTTAGTGCAGATTCTCTATCCCCCACTTTACTGACATAAATAGTTGAAAAATCTTATCAGTCTGGATAAGTTAGATTATTTTGTGGTAACAAATAGCCAGCCCCCACATATAAGTGGCTTAAAGTAGCAAATTTTAAAAAAATCTCTAAATGTATTTCCACTGTGGGTCAGTGGTGGGCATAGTTACCTCAGGTCTCTGGCAGATAGAATAGCTACTATCATTTCAAACACTGCTGGATACTGTGTCTGGAAGCAAGAGAACCCTAGGGGTCTTGTTCTTGCAATTAAATGCCCTGGCCCAGAAGTGACAAGTCAATTTTGTGCCCACCTCAATGCCCACAACTGACCAGGTGCCCTGCCTCCCAGCCACTAGGAGGTCTAATCCTACCAATATGTTTGCTGGTGGGAAGGGGGCCTGAAGATGCTCGTTGAATGACATGAATGAATATCATGGTGGCAGTATTTCTTAGTTGAGAGCCAAACTCCCTCTGATATTTTGCTGTGTGGCCTTGAGCAAGTCCATCTTTCTATATCCTTTCTCTTCTGTGAAGTGGGGTTTTATAGAACCTATTTTATGGTATTCTGAACGTGAAAGAGGTGAATGTATGTGAAGCTCACGTTAGCACTCTAACAGTGTTTCCCATTACTGACTCTTCACACTATAAACAATAGAGATTTTTGGTTAAAATGGTAGTAAGTTGAGCCTAGAAAAGTCGCCAACTCCTTTTTCCTAATACATATGTCACAAAACAAAACTAATGACAAATTTAAAGATTTTAATTGATTTTAATTAATTATTGTAGAGTTAAGCTTTCCTCCAACCAGAACAGGGTGAAAGAACTCAGAGGCTACCATGTTATCAGGCAGCATCCATAAACATGGAAATGAAGTATAGGGTCAGGAGTGAGGGATAGGACTTAATTGGTTTGCCTCATATGGGTCAATTGGCTGCCTATGAGAGACTACACTCAGCCTCTGTAACTGTAACTGGTATTTGTTACATAGGTGTACTCCTGAGTTAATCTCACTTGGCATGAGTGACTCCATATTGATTTGGTCTATCGGGCCTACTATAGGAGTCTAGTCCAAACCAGTGGCTTCCTGTGATTTTTATTTAACACACGAAAATGTTAGGTAAAACATTCTCAAACTGTTCTGCATTTTTTAAAAGTTGAGTTTAAAAGCAACAAAAGGAAGTCTCCAGCTGCCAATAATTCAGATGCTAATCCCTGCCAGTGGGTAGACGGCAGCCTCCTGCCCCGCAGAGATAACTGAGCCAGACATGTACCTTTGGGCCTGGCGTTTGCACATGTGTGCAGAAATGGAGGTGGAGGTCAGGTTTCCTGTGCTTCATGAGCACACGAGGGTGGGCTTTCGAAGTTGGGAAATGGCAGTTTTATGAGAAAACTAGTTTCCTCCTTCCCTACCCAAGAATGGGATCCTTGGTCAGGCCACCCACCTTGGGCCCACAGCATTTTTAACAGGCATACCTAAATTTACATTTTTTCTAACAAAGGCTAAAGTAAATAAATATCCCTGAATAAATCAAGTTTTAAATTCTTAAACTTCTTTGCAAGCTCAACTTTTCACATTGCTTTAAATGGAAACCTCCTTTTCTATCATCAGCATTTTATTTAGATTTGCCATCATATTTTACTGACTTGTTATCAGTAAATAATTGTTGTCAGTTATAATTGTTGTATCCTTCTGATTCCCTCAGTTTTTCTAGTTGATTCTTTTTAATTCTGGAAAACTAGAGATTTAAATAACAAGAAACTTTAATGCTCATGATTGCTGTTTTCCACCGAAGGGGGCTTTTAAGGTTATAAAATTTTTAAAAATCTTTGCATGGTTTTAGACTCTCAAGATGTTTCTTCTGTGCCTTGCATTATTTCTGTTTTCTCTAGGTTGTCTCTAGTTTGCTTTGCTCATCTAATCTTCTGTTTTGTTCTGTCATGGGCTGAAATATCACCCAAAAGTCCAAAAATCACAGTTGAAGTTCTAAACCAGTACTTCAGAACGTGACTGTATTTGGAGAGAGCGTCTTTATTTACTTATTTATTTTTTGGTGGTACCAGGGATTGAACTCAGGACCTTGTGCTTGCTACACAAGTGTTTATTCCGCTGAGCTATATCCCCAGCCCTGAGAGAGTGTCTTTAAAGAGGTAATTAAAATGACATCATTAGGGTAGACCCTAGTCCAATATGAGTAGTGTCCTTTATAAGAAGAAGAAATTGGAACACAGACACATACAGAGGGGAAGCTGCATGAAGGATACAGAGAAAAGACAAGCTGAGGAGAGAAGGCCTCAGAAGAAGGCAGCCCTGTGGACATCTTGATCTTGGACTTCCGGGCTCTAGAACAATGAAGGAATATAGACTGTAGACGCCACCTAGTCAGTAGTACTTTGTTAGGGTAGCCCTCGCAAACTAGTACGCGTGCTGTGGGCTTTTCCTTATGTATCTGCTAATTCTGTCTTTTGACTCTTCATGTTTATGAATGGACCATGTTAATTAGTACAGATAGGCTGTCTTTGTATTGATGCAGTTGTATTTACCCAAAAAACTTTTTGCAATAGTTTAACGGATACACAAAAACATAAAATTGTACATAATAGTGGGTTAGCCTATACAGTAATGTTGTATATATATTGCAGAATGTTTAAATCAGGTTAAGCATTCTTGTCTCTTTAAGCATTATTTCTTTTTGGGGAAAAATTCAGAATTCTTATTTTTAGCTCTTTGAAACATGGAGTACATAATTGTTAGCAGTAGTCGCCCTGTTGTGCAACAGTACCCCTGCGCTTCCTGCTATTATCTAGAAAGGCTTTTTTCTTGATGGGGGTGGGGTTCTTGATGGGGGTAGGAAGAATGGGCATTCGCTCTGTAACTGCGCCAGGTGGATCAGTGAGCAGCTTTCCCTTTAGGATGTGTAATGAGGCAGACAGAGTCAGGACCCTTCGGTATAACTCACCACAAAATTAACAAGATAAGGGGAATTTTAACCTTGGGATGACATGACATCTCCCACACATTCTACTGTCCACTCTGTATCTGTCCTTGTGTCTCTCCTTTGACTCATTTCTTAGCCTAGACGCCAATACCATGGACACTCACTGTGCAGGCCTTCTCCAGAGAGAGCGGGCTGTCCAGGGCTCCAGCTGGGACCGCACCCTGCATACTGCAGACCACACCCAGCCATGCTCAGTGGAGATGGGCTCAGCTGTTCTGGAGACAATCCTTGGAGGCCCTGGTTCCTGCCTCGGAGCCACTTCTGTGTAGGACATTCTGTGGCTGCCAGTAGCCATTGACTGCAAGCTTGGCACCTCTCCAGGGTTTTATCAGGAAGAAAGAGCTCCTCTCTGTAGCCTTGTGTACTGCAAATTGCACCTCCCTCCCTGCCATTTCTGGTTTGTTAGTACAGTCCCAAGTCTTTTCTTTTAGGAAATGAGTCTTTAAATGACTTAGCCACTGATAGCACTCCTCTGTGTTTTCAGTGCCACCGTGGATTCATTCTTATAAAAAATATTTTCACTGCTATTTCACTGTGTTTTTCGAAGGAAGGAGGTAGCCATGTAAGCTTACTCTAATGTCTTGAGCTCAGAGTCTCTCTTTTAGATTTTTTTCCCCCTGAAGACATAGTATAGAAATTGTTGAACAGAAACAACTAGTGTTCTGGAAGTTTCTGTGTTTAATATATTTTCCAGATCTTCTATGACTTGAATGGTACCATCAAGTTGTCAATGTGTTCATAGGTGTTTTCCCTGAAGATAGGATAATACAGTGAGAGATACAAAGGATACTTCCCTTGGGCTTGTGGTACTAAGTACTTGGTGAGAGGAAACTCTGTTGTTTATTAGAACATTCATTATTCATCTCTAGGAGTAGAGTTAGCTTATATTAGTGGGGCTGATAAGACAGTGAGGAAGAAAGTATGGCATTGCAACAGCTGACACCCCCTGGTTGTGTGATAGTGTCTGATACTAGCCAGAGATGGCACCAAACTCCACAGGTTCCACAGCTCAGCTCCACAAGACCATTCCCACTGAGACACCAGCTCTAAGTAGGTGTCCCCTGTAAGTTCAGGAATGCCTACAACCCTCCCTGCAAAATTTGAGATTTCACTGCAAAACTCATGGAACTCAGGAAAGAGCTTTCCTTATGAGGTCAGATTTATTATAACGGCTACAACTCAAGAGTAGCCAAATGAAAGTGGTGTATAGGACAGGGTGTGGGGTGAGGGGTGACATGCGAGGCCCCCACTGCTTCAGGTGCGTTGTGCCATGGCACATCCATGTCTCACTGACCCGGTGCTCCCAGAACCTGTCTAGGGTTTATATGGAGGTTGTATTACCTAGGCCGAGCCATGGTCACTTTCATCATGGACTACTTGATTGGCCTCTAGTCTCCCTCCCCTCCCTGGAGGGTGGGGTTCAGCCTGAAGTTTCAACACTTTCATTTGTTTGGCCAGCCTTTGTCTCAGAATTATCTCAGGTTCGGGCTGGAGGTATAGCTCAGTGGTGTAAGTGCTTGCCTGCTAAGCACTAAGGCCCTGAGTTCGATCCCTGGTACCGGGAAAAAAAAAAAAAAAGAATTATCTCAGGTTCCTGCATGAGCTATCTCTTTAGCCTAACTCTGAAAGAACTCTTTAAGAATAACAGAAATTTCAAGGGTGTTTGAAGTTCTTGCTAGGAACCAGGGATAGAGACCAAAAATACATATAGAGAGAACTAGTTCATATTAGTGGGGCTGATAAGGAAGTATCTACATATTTATATCTATTTATCTACATCTACATCTATATCTATATCTATATATTATTACATCAAGCAAGGAAGCCAGAATCTGTCATTCTGTTGACTATGCAAAAAAGATTCTCAAATACATACACATGGTGTTTGTCATATGGCTTTGCTGCTAGCTTTCCCTCTGATGGTGAACCAAGTTTGGCCCACAAAGACTTCCTTAGTTTCCTGGCGTAGGGCCTCTTTGGCTGCTTTCTTCTGGGCCCATATGTTGGTCTTGACTTGGCAAGGGTTTTCCAGAGGAAAACTGTGGGAACACTAGTCAAGGAAAAGGACATTGATCTTCAGGCACTGGGACAGCTGGTGCAGGTGACTCAGACTTCCTTCCCACTGGGCTTCACCACAGTTCCTTTTTGACCTCCAAAAGGGGAGTGGCCAAAGGCCTGTCTGCCCAACTATAGCAGCCGAATTGGAGAATGCGCTTCAAGATGGGGAGCCAAGAAGACACGCCAAAGAGAATTGTGAAAGAACAGCCAGAGTGATCACAGCCCTTCACACTCATGATACCACCTGCTCTCTCTCTTGCACAATATATGCTCACCACTTGCTAAAATGTACTTGTAAACCCAAGATCAGTTCTCCCAGTGCTTTTGCAGTTATTCATGGACATGTACAAGGCAGTGAACATTGTATTCTCCCCATGAGCACATTCCAAGCCCAGGTCAAACAAGGCAGTGCCCTGCCTTTATGTTTCTGCTCTCTACGGAGATGACCAGTGAATGGAAACTCTGGCTTTGAAGCCAGTTGGATGCGTTCCGTCCTAACTGTGGTTTCGTTTATTTATTTATTTATTTTAAATAAAAGTACAAAAACATATTAACAAACAGACACCAATTAGCATAAAAATAGTACAATCACAACTAATCTATAGACAAGGTGACATGGTCTCAACAGTAGTTATTGCTTTATCCATTGATATCTTCGAAGTGTAAATATATGAACCTATATACAGACATGCACAATTAGTCAGACAATTAATCCTCTCAACAACAGAAAAAACACAAAAACCAAAAATCCAAAGACATAAAACAAAACAGGCAAACAACAACAATAACAACAACAACAAAAAAACCACCAATAGTTGCTGCTTTGCATATTGATATCTTCGCAGTGTGTGTTCAGGATAACACATACAGACATACAAGATTGATCAAATAACCTGTCATCGATTATTCCTTAGCATTAAGTGATATAATATAATAGTAGAACCATGTTAGCCCTCCTGCATATATGTATATTCATATATACATACATACATTTTTGTCTCTTTCTTTTCTCCTTTCCCTCGTCCCATCTGTTCTTTGTTTTAGAACAGATTTCCCTCATGTCTCTTAGTTTATATTCCCATGCTTGGGTTCTTACACCAGTGATACAATACGTTGCCTGCACATGTATCGCTGATTTATTTCACTTATGAGTATGGACTCCAGTTTTGACCACTTGCCTACAAAGTCCCCAAAACTGTCTTTCTTTATAGCTGAATAATATTCCATTATATAAAAATGCCACAATTTTTTAATCCAGTCTTC
>PVLD010019908.1:0-35137 GCA_004027595.1 Dinomys branickii
TTTTTTTTTTTTCTGTTGTTGAGAGGATCAACTGTCTGACTAAATTTGCATGTCTGTATATGGGTCCATACATCTACAATTCGAAGATATCAATGGATAAAGCAACAACTACTGTTGAGACCATATCACCTTGTCTATAGATTAGTTGTGATTGTACTATTTTCTATGATAATGGGTGTATGTTTGTCAATATGTTTTTGTACTTTTATGTTTCTAAAATAAAAAAATAAATAAATAAATAAATAAAATGTGTTTTTAAAGACTATGAAAAAAAAAAACTGGCCTACCTCTAAACAGCTGTCAACACATGTCAAAAATATATATTTTAATGCATAAAGTACATGTCATATATCAACATAATAGTATATTATGTACTATAAACAGAAACAAAATCCTGACACGGGGGCGATGTGGATGAATCTCAAAAATATTAGATTGGGTGGAAAAAATTAGGCACAAAGGTCACATATCATAGGATTCCATTTACATGGAATGTGCAGAGTGGAAAAATCTATCAAGATGGAAAGCATTGTATGGTTGCTGCAGACTGGAGGAAGAAAAGGGAAGGATGGGGAGTGGGACTTAATGGACATGGTGGAATTCCTGTCAGGGTACTGAAAATGTCTTGGAATTTAGTAGGGATTATGGCTGACCCATCATGGCTGTATTAACTGCTATTGAATTTTTGAATTTAAGGTGATTAATTGCATCTCAGTAAATTTCACCTCAAAAATTAAAAATGTACCTTTTGTATCAATGTTTAAAACTTCAAATTATTAGGAAAAGATTCAGGCTCTCTAAGAATTTAGGAGATCCTATCATCAGTTCATCAAGATCTTGGTTTGAATCAAGCCTTTTCCCTACAGAAACACTTCTGGCCCCCTCCCCAGAGGGGCCAGCAATGTATTCATCACCAATTAGCTTTGGCTGAGCCTTTACTCAGAAGAAAGAATCATCCACATGGAACGGAGATCAAACCTTTATTGATCAGATCAGTCAAGTCTGAAAAGGATGGGATTCTATTTTGAGAGGCAGGCAATGAATCTGTAACTTCTTCATCTTGAAACCATCAAGGGTTTTCTAAGTACTGTGGAGGAAAAAGAAATGTTAGAATCATAATCTATCTCACCTTCCAAGAGTCAGAGTCATATCTGTCACCTCTGAGGAATCATCTTTTCTCTTCTGCCCATGGGATAGCTGGTACACCCAAATAGCTAATTAACATGAGTCCATGCAACAGGAGGACAGAAAAGCCTAAGAGATCAGTGGCCTAAGAAGCTTGCAAGCATTTCGCTCCCACTCTCAAATTAAACATATTATAATTATTTTAATCATCTCATAAGCTATGTGGTGCATTATTTGAACAAGACTCATTTTGTTGATCAGTGTTATAATGTTAATGAACGATGACTTGGAATAACATAAAATTTAAAACACACACAGGCATGCACCTCATGCATACATCCTCTGACTTAGTGACTTTATTCAGCTATTCCAATAAAAACAAAGCACCCCCTCCATATTTCCTCAAAGGTCAATCTGAACAGTAATATGAATACAAAATATTTAAAGTAATCAGATTATGCTTCAGCTGGGAAATGGTATATCTTATGGAATTTGATGAAAGTATGATGAAAGTTGAGGTGGCCTTCAGCATTCACATGGCAAAACTCATAATGTATATATTTACATAAACTATAGCTTCATAACTGAGCAATTAGACTTAGCTGGCCTTAACTAAACTACCCAGCCACAACTCAGAGATAACTCACTCAGCTGTACCTGACCAGCCACACAATGACCTGCACACATATCCTGTTTTGCTAGCCTGTCTCAAGGGTTATCTACCTGAGACAGGTTAACCCTGTCAAGGACACACTAAATCTTACCTGCCTCGTGATGAGAGGCCCCCTCTAATTAAACCTTCCCCAGACACATCTTCCTAACAACATGTGACCAAACATATGTGACCAATTATAGACTAACCCGTTATCAACTCTGTACCTCCTGCTTACAAAAATGTGTATAAACTGATATTTTGCTCTAAGCCAGTGCTGGTGGTTTGCACCTAGTTCCCACCAATCCACCAGCATAAATAAAAGTTGCCTTCCAACTTCTTGGTACAAAGCATTTTCCACCTGGTTTGCTACAGATTCTGCAACACTACAACCAGCATGTAAGAGCAGCTGGTGGTATGGAACAGAAGGAGCTGTGCAAGGTCCAGAGGGGTCAGTTGGACACAGGTCTGGGAGCAACTCTTGGTTTTCTTTATGTGAAGGTGCCACAGCAACTGGGAGCGTGCACTAGAGACCATCATGGTAAGTGGAAGTGGACATGCAGCACATTGCCAGTTTCGGACCAGTTCCATCCCCAACATCAAGAGGCCAAGATCACCCCCTCACCCAGCACTACTCCTACTGCAAACTTGGGGAGTTACACAGCACATTTCTGGGGTCAGACTTGGACAGCACTACAGAAGTGTGGACAACCTGAGGGATTTTATTATTTTCCTTTTTCTCTGTTTGGTTGGTTTTTCTTTTTCTGTCTGGTTGGATTTTCTTTTCTTTTTCCTTTTTCAGTATTCAGGCTTCTCTCTCTCTTTCTGCTTTCTTCTGTTGATCTTTTTTTTCTTTCCTCAGCTATTTATCTTGATTTTATGATATTTTCATGGGAGTGAACGTTGTCTCTTCTCTTTCTAGTTTACTTCAATATTCTTTTTTTGTCTCGGAATTCTTTCTCTGCTATGTTCTCCAGTTTTGTACCACCTCATACTTATAGTTTGCAATAGCTAAATCTTGGAAACAACCCAAATGCTCATCAGTTAATGAATGGATACAAAGATATGGCTTTTTTATATGATGGAGCACTACACAGCCATAAAGGATAAACTTGAGACATTTATGGATAAATGGATGGGCCTTAAGACCACACTCTTAAGTGAAATGAATCAGACACACATGTGTAAATATCACATTGTCTCACTGGTGTGAGAAACCTAAGGTGTAAATGAGGGTCAAAATGTATAACAGATATTGTGAAATAAGAAGAAACCGTTCAAAAGGAAAGGGGAACTAGGGACCAAGAAGGAAGAATGGGAAAATAAAAAATTAGAAAAGAAGGATAAAATTGAAACAAGGCTCTATAAATAAGGAGGGGCAGAGGGATCAAAGGGAGAGGAGGGATGTGGGAAGAAAAGAAGAATCCAGATATACTGCACACAAGTACGAATTCCCAACAATACCGTGATCATTATATATATCTAAATTGTACCAGTAAACTTAACTTTAAAAGTCATATAAGAATAAAATTTCATGATCCACAAAATGTTACACTGAAGCTCAGCCAAGTACACATGTTTGTGCATGGCAACTCGCTCTGTGCTACAAGGCCGGAGCTGATGACCTGTGAAGGGACATTATGTATTACTAGCCAGATATACATAACCTCAGTTCCTTCACAGGAAATGCTTGCTGGCAATTGACCTGCATCATCACCACAAAACTAGGCCTCAAGCTTCCTCCGGCACCAATGCCCAGTGTTCCCCTCCTTGTCAGTTACAGTACAGCCTTGTCCCATCTTCCCCAATCCTCTTACTTGAGAGGAGAACACTGTTTCCATTTTTTATCTTTTCCATAATCACTTGTCAATGAGCACCAACTGCGATTCAAAACAGAGCCTTTCTTGGTGCATGTGGAGATATTTTCTCCTCTGAAGTTGAATGGAAAGACACACTTTGGGGGATCTGCAGAGAAAGAATGAGGGGAAGGAGAGCATAAACATAGTCAGAGTCATCGCTGTTGAATTTATTGCATATTGTGAGTTTTCAATGGAATATTTTTTAAAACTGTAAAAATGATGTAGAAAAGTCCGGATATGCACTCAGGACTCTCTGATACCAAGATTCATATAGCCACCAGCTATCACCTGCCCCTTGGGTGCTGGGCATCTAAGCCATCCCATAGTAACCACACTCACCATTCGCAGTGCAGTATCGCCATCTGCCTTGGAAGATGCTGTCAAAAGAACACCAGGCAAAGTCACTGTGAATGGAGATGCAATTGTAGTGCAGTCCATCACGATAGGCAAATGGAAAGATGCAGCGTCGCATAGAAATGGCTAGAAAAGAGGAGATGCAGAATGTGCAGCAGCTCACGAGGAGAACTGAAATTGAAATGTATGCCTCAGTGATTCAGAGAGACTGCTTTCTTATCACCTAGCAGCCACACGCAGCTGGCCTCACTAAACTACCTTTCCAGTGTGTGGCAGGAAATACAAGTGAATACCTTACTTTCACTTATTGCAGCTCAGAGCTGGCTGCAGGCTGGAGGCGCTAACTTCCTTCTGATATAGGTCCTTTATCACCAATAGGCCCAGTTGACTTCCCTAAGCCATAACACTGAAGTGCCTCCCATTGCGTCTTGTCCCCATGACTCCTTGAGAAATAAATCTCTTACCCTGCGAAAATTAGCTCCCGAGTATCTCTCCAAGCTCTACTTCCCTCCATATACTTTGCAACCATCTAACATTGTGCCTCATCTTGGCTACAGCAGTGATTGATCTCTGCATGCTCCTCCCCCCATTTCTTCACGCAGGTAGGAGAATGCTCATTCTTAAACATTAACCAAGACCTGCAGCTAACCTATTCAATACCCCATTACTCATAGGATAACAAATAGCACTGCAGTGGATTACTTTCCTTGCCACAAAACCAGTTTGAAAACAGACAAAGAATGAAATACTTCAATCACTTTGATTTAATTACTCAATCATGCCAACAAATATCAAAACATCACAACCTTTTGGACACATAGCTTAGCCGCTTTACATTTTGGTTGCTATTTTGTTGAAATAAGTGTTAGGTGAAGCTTGGACTACCTTCGTGTTTTAATAAAAGAGAAATGAAGTTAAAAGCATACTTTTAAGGCAGGGCCTTTATTACGGTGTAAGAATTTTAGAATGAACTTCACAGTAAACATAGCCAGGCACCTGAGGAGCCTGGATGGTGGCCACTGAATGCAGGTAACAAGGCAGAACCCACGTGAATACCTTGCTTCCCGGTTAGCTGATGTAAATCCACTTGCTAGGGGTTCAGACCACGTTTCAGCCATCTTTTCTTTATGAAAATTTGCATCTATCCCTTCCCACAAAAAATGAACGCTGAGAGTGAAGAGTAGATGTGGTGAATTCTAGGTGGAGCTCTGGCTCCCACCATTAACCTCTTGGTACTTTGGGATCCACCTCAGATCTTAATAACAAATGTGTAAGTAGATGCTTTTCATATTGAAAGTATATTTGATTCATAAAACAAAAAAAATCACACCCAACTGTTTAGATGCATAAAATTCATTTTGCCATTGGTAAAAAAAAAAAAAACCTAACTACAAAGTAAGAGAAAGTGTGCCCACACAGTCGCGGATGCTAGCTGCCACGGAGAAGAGTATCTTTTCTGGAAGGACAGTAGGGAACCTTGGTTACTCTCTCAACTTTGTCATCAAATATCTGGTTTGGATCTCCTGAGACTCAGGAGAGCCTTTTGGATCAGAAAAATAACACCAGAAAGGGGTAAATGGTAGAAAAGTACACTACATTTTCAGGAATACAACATCATTCAAAGGTTAGGGGCTATCATTTGAGAGGCTGAAAAACAGGGATGGTCTCCCTACCTGGAACCTGATGATGCAAATGAGCAATCAAATCTAAAAGAGAAAAAAAAGTGAGTAAAATTTAGGCAATCCACTGAAAGACTTAATTCCCAGAATAATAGCTACTTAAATACACCATGGAGTTCACATAAGCAATTGTTCTTTTGCTATGGAACCATTCACAATCTCACACCCTGGATGTCCTACAAATACCTCCAGTTGTGGTATTATATGTCTACCCAGGAAAGCACTTTTATTCACATGTGAGCTCTGACTATTTTAAAGGTCTTTTTTGAGAAAGTTAGAGTAAACTCATTCTACCCAATGTCATCCACCTCCTATACATTCATTGCAATGCTACGATTCTATCAAGGTCAATAACAACTAGAGAGACATTCTGCAAAGAATAAAAGCATTTATGTGGGATTGGTAGGGCATTGCAATAGGAATACTCTTGCAGTAGTACTGTGTGCATATTTAAAGAAATCAAGGCAATCAAGGCTTTTACTAAAAGCCAAAACAAAGAGGAATACACCTGATATTTTGCAACAGTAATCCTTGGGACCAAGGAGTGGTGCCAGTCCAAAGTTGAACAGATAGTGGCTGGGCAGACATGCTTGGCAAAGAGATACAGAAATAGAGGCTTAGAGAGGGAAACTGCACATCCCAAGTCTCTAAACTAAGAGAAGTTCAGATAGTCTCTTGGCTCCAGCACCTAAGTCTCTACCAAAGTCCTGCCTTGAGGGTGCTGCTGCCAAGCCGAACATTTTCCAAGTGCAGCTGGTGAGTGACAGTCACTTTAGAGTGAAGCTGAGGGTCCTGATATTTCCCGATGGATTCCAGGATGAGAGCTGTTCTGAGTGAGTTTTCTGCCTTCCCACAGAGTATGTGGTTTTGCCAACAAGGCAGCTGTTCTCTATAACTCTCCAACCTTATTGTCTTTAACTTTAGTGGTTCCTTCTGACTATATAGGTGAACAAGTGAAGAAATACATTCACTCCATTTTTTCCAAACATCCACAAAGGTCTGCAATCTGGATCACATCCACCTCTGTGTGGTTCCTGCGACTGAGCTGTTTGTGACCACAGTGCCCCCAGACATGATTGTCATTTCTTCTATTAATAATTTCTAGGAACACCAAATCTTTATAGAATCCCTGACCTCATGATGTATGTGTTTATCACATCACAGTTCTGGCCAAACATGACCATTTGTATGTCTGATGTCCCTGCCACTCCTTCAACTGATCAAGTAATGGCAAAGATATACCACACCCCACACCACTGATGAAGGACTCAGTGTCCTGGATGTGTTCTGAGACAGAGAAAAGGAGAGGCAGCCATCAATATCAAAACTGACCTGGCACTCACAGGTAGCCACGCTATTCTCATACTGGATATGGATAACCACACAGAGTAGCAACCTCCCAGAAGGTTACTCTGAGAGCACACTGCACTGCAATTCAGCAAGAACACTGCAGGGTGTAAGCACTGGCCAGAATAAGATTCATCTACAGACCACCCAAAGTTGCTTGTCTACAGTTAGTAAAAGATGTTTGTTTCCTAAGGAAGCTTTCTTTCTGTCTGACTGTTCCTCCTCCATGGGTAGGATTTGTTGAGATACCCAGCACCAAAACTGTCCCCTGACAGCATCCAATCTTGAGTAAATATTGCTACCTTGAGCTTTCTGAAGTCACCCAAGCACACCCTCTTCCTGAGACTCCATGTACCTGACCGTGTGTGTTCCTCCAGACTGTAATGCATGAAAAACCCAGGACACTCAGATGCTGTGTGTTCCTGCTGGACACGGGCTGCAGAATGCTGACTGTCCTGAGGGTTTGCACACCCTTCCTTCACAAATAGTCACAGCAACTACAGGGCCTTAATATTACTCGTTCTGCATTGAACTTATTTGTTTTCTGTGAAGATCATTCCAACAGTTCTAATTTCAAATGAATTAAAGAAAACACATAAAAGACCTCCCAGCCCTCCCTGTCCATTTACTCTATCACTTGCCTCCCTGCTGTAATTTCTATAAAGCCTACAGTGATAACTTGTGACTATCCTAGAAAACATGGGTTAATAATTTTTATTCCGCTTTTTTTAATTCAAAAGATGGCTCAACCCACATACTGTGTATTTTGGAGTTTGCTTCCTTGAAAATAGATGTGGGAGGAGCTTCCAAAATAATACATACCTGGCTTGCTCTTGCTTTAGGATTTTTTTTTCTCACATGATGATGGGAAGTCAGGGGCCCCTTCAGAGCCAAAAGTCACTTGTTCTGTGTTCACTCCCCTACACACACACACACACACCACCACCACCACCACCAACAACAACAACAACATGAGGTATGGGGAGGAGTTGAATCCTGAGCTCTACAAACTCTGGGTTATCACCAACATCAATGCTGTATTTAAAAGGTATTATGAGCAGTTAATGTCCTGGTTTTCCCAAGCCATTCCTGTTCTGGATTCTCCCCTTGTATCACTTCCCCACCTTGCCCCCTCACCTGCATTGAGCCCAGAAACATAGCATGCCAGCACCACCGAACCCACCAGACTCCTCATCCCTTCCAAAGGCCTGCCGATGGTGTGCATAGAAACCTCGCCTCTGACTTTATACCCCCTGTCTGCTCCTCCTCCTCTGGCTGTTCTCATATACATACTCTGCCGCATTTGCTTCCTGGCCCTAACTCTGCTAGTCCTTGAAGAAATCAGAGATGTCCATCTCGGAATGTTCTCCAGGTGGAGTCTAAAAATGTGATCCTGGACAAGCGTCGTCACCCCTACCTTTGCACTTGTTACAAATGCCAGCCTTTAGGCCTCACATTTCACCTGCACAAACTCTGGCAGTGAGGCACTCACCTGCCTTGTAATCGTCTTTGGGTGCATTTGAAAATCAGAGTCCCACAGTGTTCCTCATACTTTCACATCTGTTTCATATAATTTGCTCCTTGATTATTATTTTTTTTATTTTAAAGCCAAAAGAATGAACACGCATTAACAAACAAACAGACATAAACAAAACAACACCATTTTAAAAAAATAGGATACAGTAAGACAGGCAAAGTCCACATGAGCCTCCTGGATAAGAATATCTCACAGAATCCAGGCATCCTCCTGTGTTCAGCCAGCCAGTTGGAAAGAATAGATCATCTTAGACCCTATGTGTGTGCTTGGTTTATGCTACAATTCTCTGCCCATTCCACAGTTTCTAGAGGGGCCTAAGAAGACACAAGAGGAGGAAGGGAGAGAAGGTGAGCACCCATCATTAGGCGGATGTCTCCAATGCAGGTGCCCAGAGTCCAGTCCTCTCTGTTCTCCCCCCATCATAGTTAGTGAGTCCCTAGGTGCTGAGGGTCCTCATGGGAAGCCCAGTGTCTTCAGGGCAACAGACAATGTGCAGTCATTCACATGAAAACACTGACTTGTTACTATTTCTAAACCAAATCAGTCTTCATGTGTAGAATGGAGAGGAATACCAAAAATAGGCCTTACTTTGTTTCGTACACTTACTAGCCAAGTGACTATGGTGTTCTTTTCTGAACCCGACATATACAGTCGACATGCATCCAACTTGACAGCCCAGTGTGTACTCTCTCATTTCTTCTTTTTTGAGTTATTGTCCATAACATCACACTCTCCAATACAGAGCTATCACCATCCAGGATACATGTTATTGTGGGAGATAGACCTATTTCCATCTCTTATTCAGCAGCCAATATTTATAACAACCAGTTAAGTTCCCCTTGTTTATTAGGGCAGATTGTTCATCTTAGATTTTTGCCATTTTTAAATTTTTATTTGTTTGATTGTTTCTTGCTGGTTTTTTTTTTAAGCCACCCTTTTCCTGCTCTGAATTCTAGTCCCAAAGTCAAGAGGCAATTCTATCGCTGAATTTTTACAGAAGGGCTAATAAGTCTTCCTAGATCAGTGAGAAAAATTCTGGAAATTCACCCCATGCTGCACACTGGACAGGCACATCCAGGATACTGTGAGCAGGAGTCAGAACACTGTCCCCTCTGGAGGGCTAACAAGGACCCTGAAGAGAAGTCACTGTTCTTTCATTTCTCAACTGAATAGTCATTATGTCCCACGGCACTTGGCTAACTGTGTAAAAATATTTTTCAGATCCAAAGTTTATACAAAGTAAACAGTATAGATGGGCAGACACAGTCCTGAGGGACAAATCTTACCCAAACTCATAAACCTATCTAGTGGTAGGGATGGATTTGTATTCCAGAGCTTCTCTGTGAATACCACCAATAACAGACCTAGAAGAACAACCGCTGGTTCTGACAGACAAGCGTCCTACAAGGTCTCAGCTCTCATCTCGGCTCTCAGTTTGCATTAGAACATCTACTAGCGGTGCCAGCTCTTAAGCTAGTGAAAGATGTATAAACATTAACACCAGAAACTGTAACATTTGAATCTTTAGTTTCTGATTTATTAGTGGGGATTTAAGCTAACTGACTCACTCTCTGTGTCAGATGCTGTTAAATACCATGTTTCATACATGCATGGCCCAAGAAACCTTTCAAAGTGTTCAGTCTTCAGGAGTTTTTATTGCTCTTAGGAGTTGGATAATTGTGAGACACACAGATCTTACAGAAACTTTATTAGCTGGCAATGCCAGTCCATCCAAAGTACCACAGAGCAGAACTGACAAACACCTCAGCCCTCATGCACAGCTGTGGGCTTCCTCGCTATTCCCTGAGCATCTCAGCACAAGCCTATTTCAGGAGATGAGCAACTTGGCTCTGTCTCCGAACCACTCTTCCTCAAAGGTACCAGGCAGGGCTCCTTCCCTCAGATGTCAAAGAGTCTTTGTCACCTGCTCAGAAGGGCTCTTCTTCATCACCATCTCTAGAGCTGTCACTCACAACTGGGTCTCTTCTTTTTACCATGATTTAATATTAAAACAGAAATCTCTGCCTGATGTCACCTTCTGCACTTGAGTCTACATGTACATATATGTGTTTGACAAACGGCACATGCTCAGCAATCCTTTGAGTGAGGAGACCATGTCTGCCTCATAGATTTGGTGTCAGGACTTTGTGACATAATGTGTGTAAAGAATCGGGCTCCAATTGGCACCTGCTGAGCAGTGATGACGGTGGCTGCTTTTGTCTAAGACCAGTGACCATGACTTCTTTGCTGCCACCTTACGTCATTCCAGATATTCTTGCCTGCAAAAGAGTAAATGAGACTGACTTCTGAAATCTTTTCTAACCTTAGGAACTGGCTTTTCATGATTTAATACTTTTGGCATTAGTGCTTTCAGTTGGTGCTTCTCACTCTGACAAAATGAGACCCAGCTTTAAGCTTTGTTGGACGTGATACCTGAGACTTCAGTTACCCTCCCCCGGCACACTGCTAAGGGTGTGGGGCCACTGACAGATCTGATGCAAGTGTCTTTGCACTCACTGCGACACCACCAATAGCTCACTGAATAAATAGATATCAAATATGTATGCTTGGGGGTGGAGTTGGTTTGATTGCAACTACTGTGAGTCCTCCAGTTGGGTGAATTTGGATTTGACGCTTCTGCCGCTGAACTAAATCATTATGCTAAGTCACTAGTCGTGTTAGGAATGCTGCACCTGTTCCCACCTGTCTGGATTCGATGGCCTGCTTTTCCACTGAAGGTGCAATCTAACGAGCTTTGAGCCTCACCTTTTTCTGCGGAAAATGGAGCTCGCACCTTGCCCATAAAATTGTTGAGTTTCATAGGTTAATGTATGAAAAGCAGTTAAAACAACCCCTAGCATATAGTCAGTGCTGTCCAGTGCTATACAGGTTTTATATAATCACGGTTATCACTCTGCTACTATCAGTACAACTAATGATAATAAAATTAGTTTTAAATGATTACTACATCATTGAAAACCCAAACTTGATAAGGAAGCAGTAGGATGAATCCCATTTATGGATGGGAAAACCAGAATGTCCAGACTTTGTAGAAAGGATTTTTCCCAGAAACAAATCATTCTGAATTTAACTTAACAGTTAAAAAGTGGAAAAAAAAAAAAAACAGTTAAAAAGTGAACTAGGAGTGACAGCATATGCCTGTAATCTCAGCATTCTGGCAGGCTGGGGCAGGAGGACTGCAGGTTTGACCCCAGTGTGGGCAATTTAGCAACTCAGTGAAACGTGTCTCAAAAAATAAACAAACACATAAGTGATGGGGATGTAGCTCAGGGCAAAGGTTCTGGGTTCAATTCCCAGTACCACAGGGAAAGTTTATGAATTACATTCTACTTTTTTACATCAATCTTACAGAAAATTAGGTGTTTGTGCAATCATTTGCTTTGAAAAGTTTCAGCTTAATTATTTGAAATACCATATCCAAAAATAATTTAATTTTTATTTTATTTTTTTAATAATTGATTTTTTAAATGCCAGATTAATTTCTTACTTCAGGAAACATAAAGCCAAAATGTGACCTGAAGATCAAAGAAATGCAAAATGCTGAATGTAAAAGAAAAAAATTGAGCTACTTGTCCAAGGTGTTGCAGCTATGAAATGTAAAGCAGAGAGCGACATCCGGGATCCGATTCCAACATGTTCTGAGTCACTGTGCCACACCAGCTCTTTGCACAGGGCTTACGAGGTTGGTGATTTCCTGATACACTGTCAGCAGACAGAACTGCAAAAATCCCATGCCTTCAGTGTGACTAACACCTGAATATCAGAAATTTCTGATAAGAGGAAAAAAATCAATGCTAATTTAAAATGGAACTAAATTCTCAAAGGCAGAAAATTATATATACATGAGAGAGAGGGGAAAGGAGTAAAAGTCCTAAGATTGATGACAATAAGCCACAAAGGACGATTCCCACCCCAAGTGAGAAAATACTGAAAAAACTCCTGTTAGACCAGAGACAACTTAGAAGTCCATAGACTTGAGGTGAACAGCTTGGAAGAAGGTACAGCAGAAGGAAAAGATGTCTTTGGCTAATTGTTGGTGATAAGAAAAAGAAGGGATGCCTTAGGATGGCACAAATTAAATTAGAAACACACACACACACACACATGCACACCCACACATACACACGCGCGCGCACACACACACACACACACATACACACACACACAAATGCACACATACAATACATACACCTGAGGGGGAATAAAAAGGAAAAACATCCCAGCCATTGAGTATCTTTTCTTCCAAGGAAAAGCTGTGACAGAAACCTCCCTTCACTATATAGAAAGCAGAGGTCAACCTTGAGCTGAGCCTCATAAATGCAGAAACCATCTGTCTTGTGTCTGAGATGCAATTCTTGAAACAGTTTTTGCTCAAAATCAGTATTCAGTAGCAGCCACGTTTTTCTTATACAGTGCATACTCGTGCCTCTTCGGGAGGGCCACCAAGAAGACCCGAGCATGCACATATGGGGCTACAGCAGTGTCTGACTTCTCAGGGGCCTTGAGTCATCTCACTTTTCCTGGAAATGGTGGCCACCATGATGGCTGCCCGGCAGTGTGATTTTGATCTCCCACGCTATGACCAGCTGGAGCTAGTGGCTATTTTGTAAAACCAGTGATTAATATTCACCCCTGGCTGTCTCAGTGTGTCGGATGTTCTTTACGATCGCAATGGTCACTATTCCCTACAGTCTGGTGCTCATAACTTCACAGTTTCACTCCTGAGGGATTAATGAGCACATTCACCCAGGCTTGGTCATACCAGGCTTTCCCAATCTCCACAGACACAAGTAAGCCCAAAGCAAAAGCATTATTTTTGCCCTATCATTCTTAATTTGTAAAGACAAGTCAACATTCTTACATTTTAATCTTTTAAATCAAAAAAATTAATTAATACATAACCATATACATTTACGGGCACATTGTGATATTGTGATATATGAATGCATCCATGTCACTATCACATCAGGATAACTGGCGCAGCAATCATCTTAAACGCTTATCATTTTTGGTGGTGAGAATGGTGAGCATGAGGGTTGCGATTAATGGATAACATGTAGGAAAGTAGGGATAAATTCTAGCGCCCTTTTGCAGAACAGGGTGGCTACCATTCCACAATAATGCACTGCAGTTTCAAAATAGAAGAATTCCTTATATGAGTGATTTTTTTTTGGTACTGGGAATCGAACTCAGAACCTTGCAATTGCTAGGCAATCATTTGTGCCACTGAGCTACATCCCCAGCCAGCCTTCCTTATAGATTTCCTCTTTCTTTTGCAAGATTAAGAGGAACTTTCTGGGTTCACAAAGATAGTGTCTCAAACTTTTTGTCCTTCTACTATTATCTATAGAAGTAATGTACCATAAAACCTGGCCCACTTTATGGTAGACTGGTACTACATTGTTTATAAACAAATTAAAGAGCAAACTAAAAGATAGACAATAGGAAACATGGAAATGGATCTTTTGCAAAAGAAAAGAGAACCAAGGAGTGGTGATAGTAGGGATAGAAGAGAAAGGAATGAAAAAAGAATTAAGATGTGTTAGGTGCATGTATCTCCTCTCCACCACGAATTTAATCATGAACTGCAAACATGTATTAATAAGGAAAAATCTCCCTGTTAAAAAAACTTAGTCATGTATATTTCTATGCATCTTTGTACTGAACTATCCATGTCTACCTATAAAATTGTCTCAACGGAGAGCTGAATGTCTGACTTCTGAACTAGAATCTCCATGGTGGTAGCAAAGAAAGAGCAATTTAAAAATGGTTGATGAGAAATGCAAGACTTTTGTGCGGAAGTGTGACCAGTACCACACCACGGAAAAGGGGGACAAGCACAAAACTGGGCCAAATCTCTGCGGTCTGTGTGATGGTTTGGATCTGAGGTAGCCCACAGCCTCATGTGTTTAGAAGCTGCCTGGAGCGCTCCACTCACCAGTGGATGGTACATGCTGGGGGCCGCTTTCCTGCATGCCAGGCATCTCCACCTCGCCAGCTCTTCATACTGGCCTGCCAGCCATGGACTGATACTTCTAGAACCATGAGCCAAAATAACCTTTCCTCTTCTAAGTCGTGTCCAGTATTTTGTCTAAGAGAGTCTGCTTAGATGGAGGACAGACTAGGCTCTCGGATTCTCTTACACAGATACCAGTGATATCAAACACATCCTCACCTGGGCGGAAGATACACTGACAGAATATGTAGAGAATCCCAAAAAGTACTTCGTGGAACAAAAATGATCTTCACTGGCACTCAGGAGAATGAAGAAAGGGCAGGCATAACACCTTACCCCCCAAAAAACAAAAACCTGCTAAAACTGAATGAATAAATAGGACCCAAAATGTACGATACACACTGTGAATCGGGACAAAATGTTCAAAAGAAAAGAGAAACTGTGATGGGGGAAAAGGAAAAGGAAGGACAGGAAAAGGAAAAAATATAAACAAGATAGTTAAGATAGCTATAAGGCTAACTTCTCTTAGTTCATTGAAAAGAAAGGTTTGTGCTAATATTGTCTGGATGATATCTCAGGCCTATATTTGGTACTGACTAACTAATCTGGAGATAACAGTGCACCATGCCTTACTTACTGATACTGTCCTATTCCTATTATTTTGTTTTGAAATTCTGTTTATTCTTTTTAAAATAACAAACAAACAAACAAAGCTGCTAATAAGTCACTTCCTCCTGCAGTAAAAAGCAGTCATGTCCCCTGGCTTTTTCACGTGTACCATAATTTAATTAATTTCATACACCAGGAATCAGATCATGAATGGCTGGTAGAATATTTTTGTTGGACAGTCTTAATTTAAGTAAAAGTGGCCTGCAATTAAATAACGATGATTTTTAGAAAAGTTTTGAAGTAATTTGAGTTCAGTAGATAGTATTTTTGTTTTCCCTTTCTAAAGACATGGTTGGGCTGGATTAGAAGAGTCCAACTTTTCACGAAGATGGAGAGCACCAGCTCAAAACCTATTGAAAATGATAACTGGCTATGTGAATGTGTTTAAATACTGGGGAAATTCTTCATTGTATCAGCACCAAGCAAGACTGACCTATGTTTCAATCTGTGCTCGTTAGCCTGCTGAAGGCAATGGTCAAACATAAGAAGCAATGCCCACTTTATATTTTTGGTCTTAACTGTGCCAATTGAACTAGAATTCCCAGTACCTAAAGTGCTGGCTTTTACTAATTGTTTATTTAGTGAAAGGCTTCTTAGTGTTGTGCATGTACAATATCAAATAGAGAATATTTAACACTTCTCCCACTTTACAGTCAATCTATATAAATTCAGATGCTTTCAAAACCCAGCATGATACAATAGCAAGTTACACTTTACATCTGAATTCTTCACTAAGTCAGACCGTTATAATTCTGTCTAATATTTAGACAACTATTTAAAAACGCTAAACTGTGAAACTACTGTTGTGTGGCAATGGGTTGTGGTGTTTTTCTGTAAACTCATTAGATAGAAGGATTAAAATGAGGAAGGGACAACATCAGCAGAAATGGGTAAGTTATGTGACCATAAGACTGAAGCTAATTAAAAACAAAATCACAGACAAAAGATAAAGTAAAATAAAAGTGACTCCACTATTCTAGAAATAATACATAAGATGCACATGATATACTCTCATTTTCTGTCTCATTTTATGGCATTTGAGACGTAAATAAACCCTACTGGTTCGGTCTCACTAAATTGAAGACCATACTCCTGTATGAAAACACCACTGTCATTGCTTTTCTGACAGGGTTCTGGATGGATTTACGGTGGAGGTTGTTAAATGCTTTATATAACCCAGGAAATTTTTAAGCTTCTCATGGTATTACTGATTCCAGACTTAGAAAAGCCTAAAAGACCTTAGAAACAATAGGTCAACGTTCAATCTGGATTTGCATTAGCTGGTCCAGCAAATACAGAAAACGCGATCAGCTACCCTTCCTTTTATGCTTAGAAGGAGTCACCAGGTAATTCCAAATAGTGGATGCATAAACAGCCCCAAGCGCATTCAACTATTTGATCTTTGACAAAGGGGCCAAAAACATACACTAGGAAAAAGGCAACCTCTTCAGTACACGGTCCCGGGGAAACTGGCCGTCCCCATGTGGAAGACTGAATGTGCACCCTCTCTCTGTTTCGTACACACTCACTGCGTACTAAACTAAAATCAAAATGAGAGCTAACTGTTAAAACAGAAACACTTAATCTGCCAGAAGATGAAATAGGTAAAACTCTTGAAGTCATGAGCACGAGCAAGGTCTTTCTGAACAGAATCTCAGTTGCACAGGAAATAGTACCAAGAACCAACAAATGGGATCCTATCAAATTCAAGTTTCTTCTGCACATGAAAGAAACAACTGATGGAGTGAAAATATAACTTAGAAAATGGAGGGCAGGAGAACTTTTCTCAGCTGTTCCTCAAAGGACTAATAGCCTGAAAATACAAAAAATTAGATGTGTATGTGTAAGCAGCATATTATATCACTAGTGTAAGAACCTGTAAGTGTGAATATAAATTAGGAGGTATGATAGACATCGTGAAATGAAAGGAAACTGCTCAAAAGTAAAGAGCAACTGGGATGAGGGGAAAAAGAAAAGGAAGAGAGGGATAATTATGTGTGTATTTATACGCAGGGTAGCTAACATAGTTGTACCACTGACTTCTGTCACTTTATTGTAAGGAAGAGTTAATGATTAGTTGTTTGATCAATCTTGCATGTCTATATTTGTTTTAAGTATACACTTTGAAGTTATCAATATGCAATACAACAACCATTGTTAATTCCCTGTCATCTTGTCTGTAATTCAGTTTTGCTTGTAATATTCTTGTGCTACTTTGTAAGTGGCTGTCTGTTTGATAATATGTTTCATTGTTTTACTTTTAAAAAATTTAAAAATTTACTCGTCAATGTAAAAGACCTCATCAAAAAATGGACAACTGAAATGAATGCACACTTCTCAGAAGAAAGGCAAATGCTCAACAAATACATAGAGAAATATTCAACATCACTGGACATTAGAAAAACTGCAAATTAAAACACTGAGGTTCCATCTTACCCCAGAAAGAATGTTCATCATCAAGAAATCCAATAACAAATGCTGATGCATCTGCAGGAAAAGTAAACCCTTCTAAACTGTGGGTGGGCACAGAAACTACTATAAGCACTTGGACACCAGATGAGTTTTTTGACAGTCATCAAAAAACTAAGACTAAAAATTCCATTTGACCCAGCTCTTCTTTCTAGCTACCTTCCCAAGACAGTTAGATGTCATATTACAGTGATACATGAATGCCAGTATTTGTAGCCACACAGCTCATAATACTTAAATATTTGAAGCAGCCTAGATGTCCATCAGAAAATGGAAGCATAAAGAAAATGTAATGTTTTTACAATATGGAGTACTACTCTCCCAGGAAGAAGAGTAAACAAGTTAGCTGCAGGAAGATGGATGCACTCTTTGGGCATAAAGTTAAGTGATACAAATCAGACCCATGAGTTTAAGTATCACAGTTTGTCTTATATGAGAAACCCCAAGTATAAATAAACTAAGGAGCGAAATTAAAGAAAGTAGGTAACAGGGAGATATAATTTTTGCAGAAGTGAAGAGGGCCCAAAGATGGAAGGAAGAGCTAGCGTTGGGGAGGGAGCAGGAATTCTGAAAAGGGTTAAGGTATGTTATGTATATGTACCGACTCTCCAGGCGAAATGTCATCACTATATACTGCAAACATTTACTAATAGAAGGATAAACTCTTCTCCACGAAGGTTCCGAACAGGAAAGATGTAATATTTTGTAGAAAAATTACCTAAGGCTGTGTCAAAAAGTATGAGTTTTGTATAACTCATACAAAGGATATGGGTAAAAGAGAAGGGTAAAAAAGAAATTTCAGCTGCTATAAAAACTATGTCAAAGTTACATTGAGAGCCTCTCCTTCATTTCCTTTTTTGCTTTTTAAAACATTTGTCAGGACCACCTCATTATTTCTTTATTCAAAGATGCCCTGGAAAACACTTAATACATATAATTATTTTTCTCGGCCATTTCATAATTTTTTTTCATAACTATGCATCATCCTCTCCAATCTATAACAAAGGTGCCCAGAATTAAATCCCTTTTTATGTTGTCACTTTAGAATGCTTAAATACAACATCACTCTGATAAAGCAATAAAAGACTTTACAAAAATTAATTTTATTTTCCACACCTCTACATAAGACATTTAAAATTTGCTAGAGTAAAGGGAGACACATGAAAATCAAGTTAAATGACTTCTGTCGATAAAATTTTTCAGTTCAGACTTTCCTTTTACTTTTATTCATTGAGTTTTCTTACTTTTGAGGTTATCAGTGAATCATGTCTGCTGTCTAAAAATACTTGAAAGGGCAGAGAACATCTTTGCCTTTCTAGGGTATGTGCAGACGGAGGGACTCCTACCTCTGGGAAGGCTCAGAGTTGATCCCAAAGGGCAGGAAATGTGCAGGACTTACTTTACTTTCTCTGACATTCAGACCCAGTTGTGGTCATGTTGCCTCTCACTTCCACACAGACACTGACTGTGCTGTGCAGCAGGCAGACCCAAACCAACAGAAGCCCCAAGCGTGGGGCCGTGCTCCTTCTCACAGGGAATGGTGGTCAGCTGACCCACAGGCAAGGTTTTACAGCGCTGGAAATGGACAACCATCATCCCTGCCCATTCCCCCGTGTTTACCCCTCCTGCATTTTCCTCCTGTCCGCTCTTCCCTAGTCTCCTCTTCTCCTCCCTTTCTACTTTTGAGGCCCCTTCTGTTTCTCATCTCCCTCTTCCCACCCTCACTTCCCCTTCCTGTTTCTTCCTCCTTCTCTGCTGTCTCTATCTCTTCTCCTTCATCTATCCTCTTTTCCCCAAGTTCCGTCTTCTTCCTTCTAAGTCTCTTTTCCTATTCTTCTTTCTTCACTTCCTCCCCACCACCTCCTCCCCTCCTCCTTTTTCGGCACCTCCTCTCTCAACACCTTGCCTTCTTCCTCCTTTTCTTTCCATCTCTTTTACGTTTTCTCTTCCTCTTCTACTTTCTCCTTCTCATCTTCACTTTCCCTTTTTATTTTATCCTCCTCCCCACTCTCCTGCTCTCATCTTCCCCATTCTTCTTCTCCCTTCCTTTTCTTTCTTCTCCATTTACCCTTCTCTCCTTGCTGCAGAGCTAAACTATCATCCTTGGAAAGGAAAGAAATACAGAAACGGAAATACTGGAGTAATTGTCATTAGCGACAGACCAGTAAGAGCCACAGTGAATAGATTCAAGTTGTTTCCATGAAGCTTGTCATCAGTGATCCCTTAATCAGTCACGAATTTGTCACAACTTGAATCTTCCCAGTCTTTGTAAGAAATCTTTGGGGTTAAATGAGTTACAGGCAGGGAAGAGGTTGGCTAACTACCAGGCCAGTGGCCTTCCCTTTGTATTGTCACATTCCAAGGGATTTAAGAAAATACTGTTACCACCAAAGAAAACAGGGAAATTCATTTGGCTACCACTTCCTGGGGACGCCACAAGTTTTCAGTCTTGTCTTTGATGAGTAAGTGGCATCCTCTGTTGCCCCCCAACAGAACATGGTACCTGGAGAACTCCATTACCTGCAGGTTCGTGGAACGCTTGAGGAGAAGAAATCTAACCCCTGCCCTCTGGACAAGGCTTCCTGCTTTCTTAAGACTGAACAACACTCACTTGGAAATGTAAATCCCATTTTCTGTGTCATTCACCCAGTGATGGATATCTAGGTTACCTCCATTTCTCAGCTATTTCAAATAATGCTGCAGTGAAGGTGCAAGCCCAGATGTCTTTTTTTGGCATGCTGATATCAGTTCTTTGGGTGCACACCAGAAGTGGGACTGCTGGATTATGTCTCTCTTTAGTTTCCTGAGAAGGCTCTATACTCTTTTCCCTAATGGCTCTGTTAACTCATATTTGCACCAGCAGTATGCAGGGGCTCCCTTCCTTCACGTCTTCGCTAGCCTGGCTTTGTCTTTATGATAGCAGCCATTCTGTGGTATGCACCTGAAAATCTCTCTGGTGATGCCACTACAGAATCATTGTTAAAATAAGGCGTTCATAGGAAGAGAGAGACAGACAGAAAGAGAGAAATCCAGAAACACAGAAAGAAACATAAAGAGGGAAAAGGAGACCAAAACAGAGAAAGAAAGATGGGGGGCAGAAGAGAGATAGTAAAAAATGACAGGAAGTCTGAAGGACAGCAAAGGAATGATTAAGATTGAAATAAGGAAGGAGAGAGAGAGAGAGAGAGAGAGAGAGAGAGAGAGAGAGAGAGAAAGGAAGAAAGGAAGGAAGGAAGGAAGGAAGGAAGAAAGAAAGAAAGAAAGAAAGAAAGAAAGAAAGAAAGAAAGAAAGAAAGAAAGAAAGAAAGAAAGAAAGAAAGAAAGAAAAGACAGGGGAAAGGAGACTCCATTCAAGAAAACCAAACCCTCAAACCTCTTATTCTGGAAATAACCAAGTCTTGGAAATGAGAACATGGCATAAAGGTAACTTACACTGGTTAAGGTCTCACTTTTTACCAATTTTCTGTGTGGCTTTAGTAAGTACTTAGCACATCTGTGCCACTTTCCTTGTGGATAAAACCAGGAGTTGTACTTCGAATCAGCTGCAGCATGTAGTCCTGGTATCCTGAGAAATACCAAGATGGAACTTACAGGTTTCTCCCAAATATTCCAGAATAGTAGTAAAATATTTATGAATCAGAATAAACTGGGCAATGTATTTCAGAATGCTAGTTTCATTTCTCTCATGCATTCCTTCTTGAAAGAACATGCTACAGCTCGTGGTTTATCATTAATCAGCTGAAAGCTCTCCAGTTCTTTGCAGATGAATACCCAGCAGTGCCCTTTTCTCTCTTCATAAGTGTTCTTGTCCTTGACCTCAGACCCTGCAAGAACCCATCATTGTACACATGACTGAATTTAATGGTCTCATGTATATGCATGAGATCATGTTGGACATTGTTAATTACACACAGGGCAAACCCATCCAAACTGCTTTCTCATAAGAACTACTTACAGAGAACCTGCTTTGGGAGAGCCACTGTCGTGTCCTAAAGACAGGCTGTGGCCAAAGCCATTTGGCCAATCTCTGGATAATCCAGAGATTTTGAGAGCAGAATCAAGAAGAGCACTTGTGAAGAGTGAAAGCTAGGGCCAAGAAGAATTCTCTCAAAGGTGCAGAAACCTGGGAGTGTGTGAGAAGTGGAATCTGAGGTCTCCACAGCAAGGAAAGAAGGTCCACTAGAAATCTAAGGCCAGCCACATATAGAATTGTAAGTTTCACAATAGCTATATCTAAATAGTAAGAAGAATCAGGTATGATTTAGTCTAATAATATATTTTTATGGAAGCTATGATCTCTCAACTACTGCTATTTGAACATTTTATAAATACAAAAATATTATTAATGAGATAATGTACTTTCTTTTCTGTTTTTGCCTTCAGAAATCAGTATCTTATACTTACACCATAGGACAATTTGGACCTGCCACATTTCAAGAGCTCAAGCGTCACATGTGGCTGGTGGCCATCCTATTGGCTCTAAGAGAGAAAAGGCAGAGGAAGTGGGGAAGGGGGACTTGGGGACAGCTTCCTTTCTCTGTTAAGAAATTTGAGGGAGCAGGTGAAGGCAGATTATGTGAACCATGTAAGCCTGCTCATTTCCCAAGTTTTTGGAGAACAGAAGTACGATGAATAATTTGCCTATTAAATTCTTAATAGTGGACTAAGATTGTTATGTTCTGTGAATCTTTGTGCCATGTCTCCAAAAGAAAGCTTATTCTCTTTGGTATTTTAAGAAGCACAAAACTTAAGACTCAAGGAGATGTTCCTGAGGTCTTGTCACTTTTCCCTCCAAAAGCAGCCTAAATACAGTAAAAGAGGCATTGTAGGGGTGGAAAGGGAGGACTTATTCTAATACAATACACAATATTCTAATGACCTTGCCCCCAAAGCTCCTATATTTCTCATAATAGCTTTTACTATTGGGTTATTATCTACTTCACAGAAGTGGTCATTGGAAACTGGGACTCAGAGGGTGAAATGACTAAGCAGACCACCCTGCTGCCCAGGAGAAGGGTGTTAGAGCCCTGGTCTTCTCTCCACTCTGCTATGGTACTTTTGGATGAGGAGAACCAGAGGTCAGAGCCTGCAGGCTAAGCTGCCGCCTGAGCGCCATCAGTGCCTCACCACTCCCTGTGGCTGTTGCCATCATTTTTTGCTTTGGGTCATAGATGTTGGTGCCCATGTCTTATCTCGGACTGCTAGAAGGCAGAAATCATGTCTAGTTCCTCTTGCTGTTTGCCTTATTTTTTTCTTACTTTTTTTATCATAAATGCCTTTGTACACCTAATTTTTTCAAATGTTGTGATCTCCTGCATGGACACATCTTTAGAAAAATGAGATAGAACATATGATCCTTGTTTAATAGGCAAACAATAAACTTTGGAAGCATGTTGGTATGACCACTGAGAAGACCATGATGTACGACTGAGGACCAGGGTCAAGGCCAGTGGCAATCTGCTTGACATATAGTTGAAGTATTAACCTTTGAGTAGACTTTGTTGCGCACACAGAGAGTTGTCACAGTCAGAGAGGTCACTGGTTTATGTCCTTGCTTCTTCAACGAACCTAAGGTGGGTAACAACTCTTCACTTTGTCTCACGAAAACTGGGCAACACTTTTGAACCAAAGGCAGTATGGACAGTAACAATCACAGGTCCAATATTGTATAGTTGAGAAGCTTAAGTCCACAACTACACTTAACCCTGTCAAGGCCTTACCTGCTCTGTGAGAAGGCATCTCCATGGTGATATGGAAGTTTAATATAATGATTGGCTCTTCATGCTGCCTGGCTTAGCCATGGTTCCACCTACGTGGATGTTACCTTTTCATGCTTTGTTTTTATCTCTGTCAGACTAACAATAGTCCTCACCTTACAAAGTTTTGTGATGATTAAGTAATAAATTTTAGAAGTGCTCAAAAACTCCTTGTGACCCATGTATGCCTCTAGTGGATATATTCCCCCAGAGTTAGACATCCTACTATAGTGATACATGCGTCCCCATGTTTCCAGCAGCCAAACTCACAATAGTGATACTGTGGAAACAGCACGGATGCATGGCAGCAGATACGGTGATAAAGAAACTATGGTACATGTGTACGCTGTGGAATATTAGTCAGCCACAAGGAAGAATTAAATAATGCAACTTGTAGGAAAACAGATATAACTTGAGACCATACTGTTAACTGAAAAAGTCAGACACAGAAAGTCAACTATCACATGGTTTCTCTTACGTGAGAACCCCAAAACATAAATAAATAAAAGGGTAAAATGAAAAAGAAATAAAAGGAAATAAAAAGGCAGACTTTTCAGAGCTAGGAAAGGAAATGAGGGAAAGAAGACAGAATGAATAAGAAGATCAAAGATGATCAAGGCACTGTTTTATATATATATATATATATATATGCCAATTCTCAGAAAAATATATAACTATTACATCCTGCTTACAATAATTTTTAAAAGATTAGTTACTAAGTAAATAAAAATAAAAAATGCAAAGTGTTCAGAAACATGCTTGCATACAGGAAGCGTTCAATAAATGTTAACTACTATCATTTATTGAGCACCAACTATATACCAAGAAGTCTCCCTTCGTTGTATCATTTAATTCCTAAAAGAATCCTATAGGATATATTTAAGGAATTCCATGTGAAGAAAAGGAAATAAAAGTCAAACACGTCTTGGAACTCTTCTAGGTCTCATAGATGAGCCAGAAGTCATATCCAGGTGCTTTTTTTCTTTTGTTTCGTCAAATCCTCTACCACTCATACGTTTAACACTGTGGAAATGGGTAGCCTGAGGTGTGAAATGTGCTGCTCAGAGCCACATAACTACTTCAGAGGGACCCAAAGGTGTAAACCCTTTTTCCTGGACACCTCCTAGAGTGACTGACAGAGGAAATGGAAACAAAAATGACTAATGTTTATCAGGCACATTTTATATGTCAAGCAGTATTGTGAGAACTTTATGTAAGTACTTGTCTCCTGCAGCTGCTGTAACAAAATTAACATATATGTAACTGACTTAAAACAATATATGTTTCTTTATTCTCTTGCTGTTCTGTAAATCAGAAGTCTCATTGGGCTAAGATCAGTATCACATTAAGCTTGTGTTCTTTCCGCAGGCTCCAAGGGTGGATCCACTTCCCTGCCTTTCCCAGTTTTTAGTTTGCCCAAATTCTTTCAGTGGCTCATGGCCACATTCAAATATAACTTTAATCTCTGCTTTCACTGCCATATGACTTTTTAATTCCCTCTTATAAGGACTCTATGATGACACTGGGTCCACTTAGATAATCCAGGACTCCTTACCTTTAGACACTTAACTTCATCATATCTGCAAAGTGCCTTTTACCCTGGAACCTAACACATTCACAGGTCCAAGAAGTACAGATGTGGACAGATTTCCTGGGATTGGAAGGATGGTATTTTTGTACTTTCTGAAGCATTTGTTTAGTACCTCATGGTAATATTCTAAGACCTCAACAATGATCCTCTCGTGCTCCCTTTTTCTCCTTCTCTCCTTCTCCTTCTTCTTTCTCTTACTCTTCTTCTCCCTCTCCCTCTTCTTCTTTCTTTCTTCCTTCTTCCTCTTCCTCTTCCTCCTCCCCCTCCCCCTCCTCCTCCTCCCTCATCTCCAATTCAAGGATGAGAAACTGAGATCTGGAGCCTGGAACAACTTTGTTTAGGTCAAAATATATTTTTGGTGTTTTATTTTATCTTGGTTTTGTTTTATGAGACAGGGTCTCACTATGTAGTTCAGGCTGGCCCTGAACTCATTATGTAGCCCAGGCTGACCTTGAACTCACAGTAATCCTCTTACCTCAGCTTCCTGAGTGATGGGATTACAGGCATGTGTCTCCATACCACGCCTAGGTCAAAACATAGTGAGAGGTAAGTGTTTAAAACCTGAACAGTCCGGCTCCAGAGTGAGTACTTAAAGCAGTGTGATTTTCTGCCTGTACAGATCTTAGTATCTAGGCAAAAAGCAAACAAACAAGAAAACATGCAATTGCACATGAATCTTGAGGGGAAAAGTGGACTTGACTGGGTGCTGAAGCAACTACGGAGTAGCTGTTGGGGTTTTGTTGAGGCAAGGATGTAAGTATGAAGCCATAGCTGCTAAAGAGTGTAAAGAAAGTGGCAAAATCTATCTCCTTTCCATTGCCATAAACGGTAACTGGCATCTGGTTCACGTTCTCCCTGTCACTGACAAAATGCTCTCTAGATTATCCACATGTATCGTAAGATTTTTAGGTGGGTTTTGTTTTCTCTCTCTTGACAACTGGGAAAACTATACCCACACTCAACTGTGGTTTTCTCCAGCCCAATGGCACGATCTTTCCTACCAACCAGTGGACAGTGACAAATGGCAGGAAGCCAGATCTAACCACCCCATCACTCAGGACAAACGTGCCTCCAAGCACTGAACGTGCCAGTGCACAAAGAACAACACAGCCCTCGCCTGAGTATTCCAACATGGATGTTTGGCTACTAAATCTTTCCTTACAGTTTACTAATTGTCTTGAACCATCCAAGAACATTTCCCATGACTTGATTCAAGTGGGCTCATTAATATCCCAGACAATCGTCATCAGTTTATCTGTTTAAATAAAATCCTTTATGACACTGAGAAGCACCTAGGGGCAAAGCATCTCAGATGAAGAGAAAAGCAAGCTTGAAAGTCCTATGGTAAAAGCAAGTGTGTCCTACACAAGAATCTATGAAAAAGCCAGTGAAGCTGAGGCAGGTCCAGGGAGGGGAAGAGAAATGGGAAATGGGCTCTGAGGGGAAGGCCGTGGTAAGGAGTATGGACCCTGGATGAAGAACAAGGATTTTGAGTTAAAGAATTCCACTTCTTTCCTCTTTAATCTGTTTAACAGTATCGGTTCCATTTAGAACACAAGGAAATCAGGCTCTATAGGGTCCAACCCCATCCATGGACCAAGTGAACCTCTGACTTCACTCTTTTCTCATAGCTTCAGCCATGCTGGTTCCTTGAATGCATCTGGGGTTTTTTTCTATCTCGAGTCTTTTGCACTTCTGCTTCTTCCTGGATGAGTCCCCGGCCCCAACCCCAGTTCCTCCAGCTCCTTCTCTCATCCTGCGCTTGATCTTAGCCAAAAGCCAGAGAAGCCATCTCCTCTCGTCCTGGATTATACAGTAGGTGGCTTTCTCAAAGGACCCTCCCCTGACATCCCAATCAAAAGTAACCATGCCCTAGTGCTTCCTCCCCTCTTCCTTCAATCTTCTCTACCATAGCCATGATCATGACCAAAAAACTATACGCTTATTGCTGGTGTTGTCCCTTTGCATCTGTCTCTTTCATGGCCTCAGCCTACTAAAGACAGAGGCCATCCCTGCTTAATGCATTGCTGTACACTCATTGTCTAAGCCTTTATCCCACATATTACATGTGCTTTACAAATATTTGCCTCTAAATAAATACATAAAAGTGTGCAATGGGAAAGACTTCATCAGCAGCCTATAGGAAATACGCTCATACCTTGGTACTCGACTGCTTTGAAACCTGGTGAATTTGGTACTCAATGCATTTTGACATGAAAATTTTTCCCCAGCATTTGTCATTTGTTTGTTACTCAACACACAAGCTAGAATGTGGTGTTGAGTGGCTCATGACTCACTAAGACAATGTGTTGAGTATTCTTCTTTTTTTGTACTCATGATGCCTTCCAGAGCCAATGGAAAATGAGTACCAAAGTACCTCTGTAGCTAGAAAAGGCAAAAGCCAAAGGACAGGCTATCAGCAAGGGGACACAACAATGGTGGAGAGGAGAGATGGTGAGGAGCTGTCTTTAGTCAGCACCAGCAAAGACAGAGGAGAGGATGAGTCCAGGAGTTCTCCAGAAAGCAGAACTAACTGGATTTGATGACTGGTAAATGTGGAGAGCAGAGAAGGCAGCAAAGTTTCACTCATGAGGTTACAACTCTGGCTGTTGGAAAGTACACTGCCATGAAACAAATGAACTAATAAGTGGTCACAGCAGACTTCGGAATGTGTATCAAAAGCCAAGTCTTGGAATGTGAGGTACTGGAGTGGTGGCTTGGGGGATGTGCCTAGGCAGCAGATGAAAATACAATCCTGACACTTGGAAGTGGAGTCTGGCTGGAAATGTCTATTAGCACACATGGAGTCCCAGATTCAGCCTAGACATAGTACCATCTACACAGTGGCTAGGAGCCTGGTTTCTACAGTCAAATTGATGAAGGTCAGCTACAAACCCACTCATGTTTATGGTCCTCTTCTGGATGTTTAAACTTACCTCATTTCATCCTATCCATAAGCATAATAATAGTACCCATTTCCTGCAGCTACTTTCTATGAGGATTATAGTGGATTTAAACACTTGGAGAATTTCATCTGTTATTTATTTATCATCACTGTTGACCATCATAGCAAGTGTGGTACTTAGGATTATGCATCCCAGGTTCGAAGATGGTGAAGCTGAGGCACACAGGATTGAAGTAGTGCCCCTGTCATCCCCCTACCAGAATATGGTCAAATTGGCATTTGAATCTGGATCATTCAGCCTCCTCTGTCCAAGGATGGTCCAACTCCATGGTCTGAACAACCAACCAATGAGGATTAGAATTAGTCAGTGAATGAGACCAGATCCCTCAGGGGAAAACAGTCTTGTCTGAGGCATGGTGTAGTGTATAAGATGCTCCATACGTAACAGGGGAGCCAAGTGCTGATAAGCAAGAAAATAGTTTGGCAGGTGCTCTATGACTTGGGTGCCACCTACCTGTTGGAGAATTTGTACGATGGCTTTGAACTTTCAATTCCCCTTCAATTATCTGGATTTGTTGTTGAATTGGTCCCATATGATGCTTCCCTGAATTGTCCTTACCTTTTCTTTAATCACTCATAAGTGCACCTAAGAATTTACAATTGAAAAGTATTTTCATATCAAGGTCTAGTGCATTAGTTTCCTCATCTGTAAAATGGAGATTTTTTTAAAATCCTTGGATTTATGAGAACCAATTGGCATAAAATGTGTTGAACATCTACCCTGGAATAAAACAAGAGTTCAAAAAAGTCTTTCAATCCTTCCATTACACCTTCCTCCCCATGCAGTACAGATAGAAATATGGCGTGCTCTTCTTTTCTGTGAAAGTACATTTTTAATTAACCGTTTGGGGTAGAAATAAAATATAGCATGCATGACATCGAACCTGGAAGTTAGTAGGAAGAGGAAATTAATCTGCTGGAGTAAAATCCTTGTCTTCCTTCAGTCCAGCAAGAAGAAGCCAGCCAAGATGACTCAATGGTCCAGTTATCTGCTGGGGTGGACGACTTTCCTCCTCTACTCCTATGAGACGAGTGGGGGTGAGTATAATGGAAAATGATGGGGAGGATTTAAAGACTGGGAAAGAGTCAATAGGCCAAAGTCAGGATTTCTGGAACCATGTGGAGAGGGGACAGCTTAGCAGAAATCTCAGACAGACCTGGGATTTAGACCCTGGATGTGCTACATTTTCTGCCTGTAATCTTGGTCAAGCAGTGTAACCTCTTTGAAGTCAGTTCCCACCCTGTGAAGTAGAAATAATGACATTTACCTCCTGGGGCTATTTTGAATACTAAACAAAATAATGAATGCACATGTCTTTCACAATAGGGGAGAAATAAATATGCTAACTGAAAAAAAAAGTTATAAAATTAATTCTAGTAGGCTGAACCCTCAGACTTAACTTGGATGCCCTAGTTATAACCTTAATGTATCTAGGGGTCTAAATTAACCACCAGAGACTGAAATGAGCATGGACATAGGACACAGGGGAACTATGGTTCTACAGAGTCCCCTCAAGCTACAGTGAGACGTTTTCCGCAAGTCCTTTGCAGCCTGCAAAGTCCTGCTCCCTTGGATAAGCCTCAAAAAACACATCTGCGTGCACTTTGATTCTTCAATGATCACATTCTTTATTTAAGAGATTCCTAACCAGGGTCACTAGATGAATGTAAGAGTCCATGAAACCCTGAATTTGTATTTTTAAAATGTGCATGCTTAGCAGGATAGTTTACCCCACACACCCACATAACACTCTGGTTTCTCTTCAGGTCATATAAATCTTTCACCTTTTCACACACACACACACACACACACACACACACACACACACACACACACCTTTTTCTTGCACCTTGTTACATTTTGGACGTCAAATGACCCCAAAGGTCCAGGTGTTAAAAGCTTAATTCCCAGCACATGGTACTTTCACTTCCTGGCCTTGAGATGAGTGGTTTTGCTCTGCCTCCTCTTGACAGGATGAGCTGCCTGACCATAGGCCAAAGGCCAATGGGGCCAGTCAACCAGGAACTGAAGCTCCTAAGCCCAAATTATTTACCTCAAGTGTTTGTCATAATAATGAAAAACTGACTAATACACACCTACAAAGCCCAGGAGGGGAGGAATCTGGTTAGCCAGCAATGCTCTGTGTGGTCATTCAGGGGCCTATACTCCTTCTATCTTGGGGCTCCGCCAGCCCCTAGGATCTCAGGGTTCCTTGAGGATTCTTTCCTTTTAGCTGAGAGAAAAAGGTCAAGAGAATCTACAGGATCTTGGAAAAGAGGGTTTTTTTTTTGGGGGGGGGTAGTGGTACTTATTTGCTTATTTTGTTTTTGACAATGCTAGAAAATAACATACATCACTTTCTCCCACTTCTGTGGTTCTGGACTCCAGCAGTACATTTGGGAGGAAAGTAAAGCTGGTTTTGATGGTTTCTTGGTTACTTTTCTCTCCTTGCTGAGACAAAATACCCAACACTCAAAATGAAGGAAGGAAAGCTTTATTTAGTTTACAGTTTGCAGAGGTTTCAGTCCATACTTGGCTGGTTCTGAGGCAGAGTAGCACATGGCAGAGGGCAAATGTTCATGGCAGCAGAACACAGCAAAAACAACCAGCAAAAGGGAAGAATGCCTGCAAGCAGCCTCCCCTCTTCCCTTACATTGTAAACAGCCTACCCCCACCCAGGGGGCATGTAGCTCTCACAGAATCTCCATGCCCTCCTCTTCCACAGGTTCAGGATGAATACAAATAAGCATCCCGGCTCCCTTCGGAGTCACATAGTTAACCTTTTAATCTTCCCAAGTTAACACAATAAACAACATCCCAGAAGGGTAAGGGCATGTCCTTTTTACCCCAAGATTTACAACTGCTGAGTTACTTAGCCAAATCTCTAGGCTCCCCAAGTTGACACAATGTATCAACCATAACAGATGAACACAACAGTATCCCCAGCTACAAGGGCATATTTAGAAGATACCTTCCTAGAGAAAACTTGTGAGTTCTGGAAACAGCTAAGTATGCTAACCTCAAAGGTGAAGGACCCAGTATTTATTCAAATAAGGAGAAAAGATACTTCTTGGGATGTCAGGTTTTCTAGGTATGGTCTTGGTGGACTGTGCTTCCCTAAGACCACACCCACATTCCTGTGGACAAGCTTGTATCCCCAAGTCCCCTCTGCACGTTTCACAAGTAGATTTACCAGTACACATTTATTGAGTGACCCCTAAGTTCCAGGCACTGCATTATGCACAAGTAGATTTACCAGTATGCATTTATTGAATGACCCCTAAGTTCCAGGCACTGCATTATGGACCAGAAATGCAGTTAGAAATAAAATCTACCCCCTCTATTTAGGGAGCTCACAGCAAATGGAAGTTTAGATATACAACCTAATAACCCTTCTTAATGGGTAAATGCAGGTACAGAGATAGGTTCTGACTATTTGTGTACGGTGCAGTCCTGGGGATTGAACTCATGGCCTTGTACATGCTAGGCAAGTGCTCTACCACTCAGCTACCTCCCTGGCCCAGCTCTTAACTACTTGACACATAAACAAGCGCACTGATGCAGGGAGTAGAAACAGAAATAGAGGAAAGGCACCCAGCACAGGACGATGGGCATTACCACAACACCAAAGGCAAGAGATAGTAGGGGGTAAGGTCAAAGAAATGTGAATCAGGGAGTGAACACAGGCAGGTCAGCAGGGTGCGGATTACGGGAGATTGTAACCCTGCTAAGAAGATTAGGCCATCTGTTGTATTACTTTGCAGATGGCTAATAGTATTCATTATGTGTTGATTCTTGCTAACAACTCCCACAGAAAACCTTAATTCCACACACAGCCCTCAGTCCTCTCCCTCACCACAGCATCCCACATGTTCAGTGGTGTCCCTGACTGTGGAGAAAGCACTGACAGCAACAATGATCACGTTGATGCTCACGACAGTTGCTGATGACTGTGATGATCGTGACAGCGGATATTAGTTAAAGATCCATGATGCTCCAGGTGTTTTCCTAAACACTTTCCAGATTTGCACTGGTTTTAAAAACCTCAAAAATGTGACTCAACATTTCTGAGACCCAGAGGTGAGAAATTCAGTGTTACACTGGGATCCCTGCTTGGGTTAACCTACTGTTGAGGCTGAAGGTGCAAATCTGCCTTTTCCACTCCATGCAGTCCATCCCCCAGCCCCATCAAGGCCCTTGTCAGATTATGCAAGAATCTGAAACGGAACAAGGGATGGGGTGACCAGATCAGGGAGCTTGAAGACAGAGACCACATCTTGTCCACCTGCAGTGGCAGAACACTAACTGTTATAACCACCCCCACAATGCCAGTGACATAGATCAACAGAAATAAGGGTTTGTGAGAATGTTCAGTACAAAACCTCCTCGGCTGGGAACCAGAGAACAAGTTCCTTCTCCTCTGTCTTCACCATTTGCTGGGGCCTCAGCACACTTTGCCCATTCCTCCTTCTCAGTGTTCCCACTTCAGTCCTATTGACACTTGGAGTGAAATGAGTCTCTCCTCTGGGAGTTCTTCTGTGCATCGTAAGGTGTTCAACAACATCCTGGCCAAGTGGCAGATTCCAAAGACACAGCTGTCAGCCTCCTGCTATCACAGTTGTAACAACCAAAAGTGAATCAAACATTGTCTGCGGTGCCCATGGGGTGAAAACTGACCCTTCTTTCCATTGAAAATCATCGCTCACTACTGAGCTGGCAAACAGAGAAGAAAAATAACACAGAAGACTGCTCAGGACTTCCTTTGAAGCAGGACATGACAAACTTCGTTCCACCCACAGTCCACTGCTCACGCAGGAAGTCCCTGCCAAATTCCTTACTCAGAACCTCCTTGTTGTTCCTCAGAGTGAGGAAAGAAGGGAGCTGTGATCCGGGACTAGCAGAGAATGAAGCTGAGCTTCGTTCGAGTTCAGCTAAAAATAAAAGTATTAACATTAAATTATCCCCTATACTGGACAGGTATGAACTCACAGAGTGAGTTTGGGCTGGAATGGCATTTCTTAAGATACATTTTAGGGAATATAAGTTTCTCTTGCTACTGAGTGGTGAAAAACAACAGGACATCTCCATTCACTCTCTCATTCAATTCTCATTTGCATATTAATCTCCTCTGATGAGTTTCCACCTAAATGCGAAACGTGTTTTATTTGATGTAGCATTTGTTTTTTTTCGTTTTTTTTAATTTAAAAAAAATAAAAGTACAAAAACATATTAACAAACAGACACCAATTAGCATAAAAAAGTACAATCACAACTAATCTATAGACAAGGTGACATGGTCTCAACAGTGGTTATTGTTTATCCATTGATATCTTCGACGTGTAAATATATGAACCCATATACAGATATGCAAAATAAGTCAGACAATTAATCCTCTCAACAACAGAAAAAACACAAATACCAAAAATCCAAAGACAAAAAACAAAACAGGAAAACAACAACAATAACAAGAACAACAAAAACAAAAAACCACCAATAGTTGCTGCTTTGCATATTGATATCTTCGAAGTGTGTGTTCAGGATAACACATACAGACATACAAGATTGATCGAAAAACCCATCGTCAATTATTCCTTAGCATTAATTGATATAATACACTAGTAGAACCATGTTAGCCCTCCGGCACATATGTATATACATATATACATACATACATTTTTGCCTATTTCCTCCTTTCCCTCGTCCCATCTGTTATTTGTTCTTGAACAGATTACCTTCATGTCTCTTAGTTTATATTCCCACCCTCAGGTTCTTACACCAGTGATACAATACGTTGCCTGCACATGTACCACTGATTTATTTCACTTATGAGTATGGACTCCAGTTTTGACCATTTGCCTACAAAGTCCGCAAAACTGTCTTTCTTTATAGCTGAATAATATTCCATTATATAAAAATGCCACAGTTTTTTAATCCAGTCTTCTGTGGGTGGACACTTGGGGGGTTGCTTCCACATTTTAGCTGTTACAAATTGCGCTGCTAGAAACATGGGTGCACATATATCAGAGTGATATGATGTTTTCAGATCTTCTGGGAAAATACCCAGAAGGGGAATAGCTGGTTTGAATGGAACCTCTAGACCTAGTTTGTGGAGAAATCTCCAAACGGCTCTCCAGAGCGGTTGCACTAGTCTGCATTCCCACCAGCAGTGTAACAGAGTGCCTATTTCTCCACAGCCTCGCCAGCATCTGTTATTGGATGACTTTTTCATACTGGCCAGTCTTACAGGGGTGAGATGAAATCTTGATGTTGTTTTTATTTGCATTTCTCTAATGACTAAGGATGTGGAACATTTTCTCATATATTTATTTGCCATTTGTATTTCTTTATCTGAGAATTGTGTATTCATCCCAGATGCCCATTTCTGGATTGGGTCTTTGAATTTGGACAGGTACATGTTTTTTAATTCTTTGTATGTTCTAGATAGAAGACCTTTGTCTGAGGGACAGCCAACTAGGATTTTTTCCCAATTTGTGGGTTTTCTTTTTACTTTGCTGGTGATTTCTTTACATGTACAAAAACTTTTCAGTAGGATGAGGTCCCAATTATTGATTCTTTGAAGTGTTTCCCTTGCAGCTTCATTTTTCTTCATGAACTCTCTGCCGGCTCCTATGTCTTCAAGATTTTTACCTACTTTCTCTTCCAATAGGTTTAGAGTTTCTGTTTTAATGTTGAGGTCTATGATCCATTTTGACCTGAGTTTGATGCATGGTGATAGACTGGGGTCTATTTTCAGTTTCCGGCAAGAGGCAAGCCAGTTTTTCCAGCACCATTTATTAAACAGGCCTTCTTTATTCCAGTGGGTTTGGCTGACCCCTTTGTCAAATATTAGGTAGCTGAGTGGGTTTTTTCTTGTGGTTGCATCTTCCAGTCTGTTCCACTGATCCTCAAGTCTGTTATTTACACAGTACCAGGTTGATTTTATTACAGTTGCTTTGTAGTATAATTTCAGGTCAGGGATTGTGATTCCACCTGACTTGTCCTTATTGCCCAGGATTGCTTTTGCTATTCTGGGTCTCTTCTGGTTCCAGATGAATTTGAGGCATATTTTCTCTAGATCTGTGAGGTATGTTAACGGTAGTTTGGTGGGAATTGCATTGAATCTGTACAACAGTTTTGGTAGTATGGCCATTTTTAC
>PVLD010019909.1:0-35132 GCA_004027595.1 Dinomys branickii
GTGCAAATTCCCTACTATCTTATCCATAATTTGGTATTTCCTTTAATGTTTTTGTGTTAACTAATGTGAAGATAACTATGTAATACAACATCCAGTTCTAATTCCCTACTATATTCTGTATAACTTTGTATTTTCTGTATTGTTTATGGCTTTTCTGGTTCATATGTCTCCATTCTTTTGTCTTTAAAATAAAATAAAAAAAAAAAGATATTTACTTGGGAGGAAACATGCACACATATCACACCAAATTACCTGGAGTCCTCATCAAACATGAACAATATGCATAAGATTAAAAATCAAAGACTTTAAACTTTAAATTCACACTTTATGGAATGTTCTCAAACTATGTATTTTTTCAAGGAAAAACTTTGTTTTCCCCACAAAAATTGTAGAATATCATATTCTATTTGCAGACTCAGCAGAAACTTAACTAAACTAGCTTTTCAATACTTGAAATTCAATCTGGATCCTTTGCCTTGACTTATATCCTCCACCCCTTTTAAATTTTGAGAGAGTGTGTGTGAGTCACTCATTTTCTTAAGGCAGCTCAAACTCGTGATCCTCCTGGGATCCTCCCAGTATAGTTTGGGATGTATTTGTTGACTCTTCATCTTTTTCTTAAACTTTATTCAACATTATCAATTGTAAGTGCTTTTTTCTATTTATCTACCACATATGTATATATTTCATGTATGATACTTAGTTTATTTTGATATTTATAAAATAAAATAATATTGGGTATATGATCATGTGGCTCAATTGTTTATTAGCTTGCTTTTTTTTTTTTTTTTTTGCGGTACTGGGGATCGAACTCAGGACCCTGTGCTTGCTAGGCAGGTGCTTATTCCACTGAGCTATATCCCCAGCCCTACCACTGCTTTTTAATTCATCATTGTTTATACAGTTGGATCCTATTAATTTTTGTTGCTTTTAGATTGTGTGAACATGCTACAATTTATATAAACATCCTTTTTGATGGTTATTGGAGCTATTTCTGTTTTTGGTTGTTATTATGGGTAAATTTCTATAAAAATTCTTAAATCTCTCTGGGTCTTTAATACATTTTATAATGTATATACCAAAGGGAGGGTGTTGCTGGGTTACACACTATATGCATATTCATACAGTATATAAATACTTCTGTTGATTTTAATCTTTACCAACACTTGGATTTGTCACATTTTTTAGCTTTTGCCAATTTGCTAGTGTAAAATGGGATCTTAATTTGTTATAATCTAAATTTCTTGATTACAAAATATGTGTAATGACTTTGATGTACTTATCAATTATTTATGATCTATCTCCCATGAGCTCTCCATTCCTGTCTTCTGCTCATTTTTATATTTAGCTGTTAGTTTTTTCTTAATGACTTTTAGAAATTTTTTATAGCTCCTACTGAGATTTACAGTTCTTATTTCACCTACCTTATCTTTGGATGAGTGCTACTTCTCAGCTTTGATGCAGTAAAGCTTAAAGGGTTTCACTTAATGAATTTTCATAGTTTGTATCTTATGTAGGATGTGCTTTCTTCTTCTCAGGTCACAGACATATTTTAATATTTTCTTGTGAAAATTATAAAATTTATCTTCTACCTTATTTAGAATTGATTTTGGTTTATGATGTAAAAATCTCCTTCATCACTTTTCTCCATTGATCTCTGTTAGCAATGGAATTTTGTCCACCTCCACCCCTCCCAGTTCACACATTACAAGCCACATTGCATTGGAATTGACTGATAGAAATAATATAATTTCAGGTGTGATTGATTAAGATGAGACAACATTGGCCTATTAGAGGACCCTGAGATAGTAAGAGTGTGCCATTATGCAAAAGGAAAATTTGGATATAGACTCACATACTGTGAAAGACCAAGAGAAGGAAAAGACAAAGACCAGAGTAATGATTCTATAGTCCAAGGAATAACAAAGGTTGTGAGAACAGTACCCGAAGCTAGAGGAGCAGAATGGAAAAGATTCTGTCTCATAGCTTTCCAAATAGCCTTGTTTGTGGACTTCTAACCTCCAGGTATATGAGACAATACATTTATTTGTTTTGGGTTACTCAGTTGGTCTTTGTTAGCATAGCCCTAGCAGACTAATAGAATCAGTAGTCACTTCTCTTTTAATAAAGGTTCTATATTGCAGAAGTCTTTTTCCCCTCCACAGTCTTATATCCCCAGAGTCAAAGCAATGTTATGATTAACCCTGACTTTGGTGGAATAGTAAGGTATATTTTTCCCATGGAGGAAGAGTGTAGTGAGTAAATATGTACTGATCAATACTCCCAACTGTCACAGAAACAATCCTTTTGTAGTTGGTTCTGTTTAGGACATACTTCAACTTGTGGGCATATTGCTTGCTTACTTTCTTGTATTGCTATAATCACAAAGAAAAAATAATATGCTCATTATCTGTCACATGTGAAAACACATCTGAAGGGAATGTGCGTGAGCAAGGCAATTGGTGAGGAACTGTATGCTTTTATTTTGATGTCTGTTGCCCAATCATCTTCCATCAAAGTGCTAGCAATTACATTCCAATAAGCAATGAATGAAAGATACTTTCCCATTGCTTTTCCTGGAAGCTACATTATAAAACTAAGCTTTTATAAATCACCTAGTTGAATAATAGAATCTCAGAGCAATTTGTTTTCTTTTGACAAGAATTCCTGCTTGAGTCCTGGTTACTGTGCCTTACCTCTTTCATCTTTATAGACATTTTTATTAATTTTATAAAGCTTATATATAGTTTATTTCCACTATGCTATTACATATGGAACCTTAGTTTTGTAAAAAAGCAAAACGTTAATAACATATATAGTTTAGTTAAAAGCAGTAACTTACGTTGATGGTGATTTCTTAGTTGTGACAAATGTACTCAAGTAGCCCAAGATGTTAATGACAAGGGAACCTGGGTGAGGGTTGTATGTGTGTTCTGTACTATCTTGCCAACTTTTTTGATATTCTAAAGCTATTCTAAAATGGAAGGTTTCTTTAAAATTGAGGTCAAAGCAAATTTTGCTTTTAAAATGTCATTTAAATAAATTTCAAGAGTATATCTGATTATCAAGCAGAGTGTAATTCTTGGGAGAGTGGATGATATAATCTCTTTTGCATTAAAAAACAAAACTACATTATTAGAAATTTTTGTCGTGGACATGCAATCAGAATAAAGACTGTAAGATGATATTAAAATGTGTCTCTGACAGAAGTTTTCTTGAACCGGTTTTTCCTTAAGAGATATTTTAGACATAACCATAATGTTCAACTTTGACTTCTTTAGCAAAGGCCCTTAGATAAGGGATCTCTTTTCTGTTTCCATAGCAGACCATCTGCCTTCTGTTCACAAAGTCTCTTTTCAAACAGAGCAGTTAAAATAAATTGAGCTTCCTGCTAAAACATTATAGTTCTCCCAGTTCTATTTCCTTGAGATTATTCCCAAACCATCATTTTCAAATTTGGGTTGTTTCCATTTCTTTTCCTTTCTTCAAGACTTTGAAAAGTTTTCTTATATATATAACTTTATGTATATTTCAGCTAACTTTAAACAAGACATTTCCTAGATGTGGCCAAAAAATATTCATGTAAGAATTTTGAGGCATTTTGCTAAATTGCCCTGTGTAATGGTTGAATCAGTTTTTGTTTCCAAAAGGAGTTGATGGGAAAACTAATTTCCTGACATTAATTTGGTTTGCTTTTTAATTATATTTTAAGAAATATAAAAACAATATAAGTATCTCTTTGTTTTAATATTAACTTGTGGATGACTTGTGAAACCGAATACATTTTCAAATGTTTGTTATTTTACTTCTGCCTTTTAAATAGCCTGTTTCTGTTCTTTGCCCACATGTTTTGATTTTCTGGACTGAATCTCTGTAAACTTCATTAATTTGTGGACAAACTTTACTCTTAGTGCTGAGAAAATCTGTTTTCTGAGTCTGAGGCAATGATGGGTTCACCCAGAAGCCATCTTGAGCCCCTGATAACCACAACCAACACATTTCTTCCTAAACAATGGCCCTTGACACTTGAAATTAGAAGAGAAAATCTTGGTTTTTGCCTTTCTTTAGCGTCTTTACATCCGGGACTTTTCTAAACCTTGGCCCCTCCTCTTTTTTCTTTCCACCAATTGCAGACATTTCCTCTCACAATCAGCTGCCTGCTAACTCCACCAAACCCATCCCTCTGTCCAAACCCATCACCACTTGAATTATGGGTGTTTCATCTTACACCTCAGCCTACCTGGGCAATGCCTCCGTCTTCCTCCAACCCTCTTTTAAACAATACATATTTCGGTCTTCACTCTAAAATGTTTCTTTCAAAAGTTTCTGAGAGCATATGTAATGTTAATTCAATCTGTTTCTTAAAAGCATATTGCTACAACAAGATTTAGTTTTAGTTCTTTAGCAGAAAAGCTGAGCTAGAATGTTGGATATTGCCGGTTTTTCTTTTATTCTCAGTAAAAATAAAATCTGTGCTCAAGTAGCTTTCCTCAAAGCCTTTTTTAAGGTCTTTCATGTTACATACATTTACTTGCTTCCTCTCCTCCTTCCCATATGGATTTTGAAGTCTTATGAAATTCCCTCTGATATTTATTTCCACCTTCTCTCCCTGCCCGATGCGCTTGACTACTGAGGAATAATTAATAGGGCTCTCCAAAGTTCCTCAGTCACTGTCTTCAAGCAGCATGCCATTTAAATGTATTTTAGAAGAGCTATTTGTAAAATGAAAACGAATGTCACACTAGGCTTCCTGGATGTTCTGCAGCGTGTAAGTTTAGCCATTAAAACTGTAGTGTTACCATTTTCAGGTATTGACTGAACTGTGGCAATTCTTCTCCCACGAAAAAGGGATCATGTAAATATAAAATGGCAGATCGCAATTTCTGATACAAAGAAGGGCTGAGTTTTGACTGACGTAAGCCAGAACACCAAGATAATGTAAGATTTACCTAACATTCTTTTCTTATGTGTGTGTCTCCTGCCACCATAAAGCTTTGACCAGTATTTTCCTGTCATTTCAACCCTAAGGATTTTTTTTCAAGAAAACATGCTTATTCTAATATGGCAGACAAGTTTCATAAAATTTTTACTTATATACATTTATTTTCTCGTAATGCAACCTGTCTGTTCTTTAATTTAATACACGATTATTTTCTTAGCTATCATGATTGGGAATTTTATTGGCTTAAGGACAGTGAGCACTTTAATTAGTGTACTAAAAGGGTTGGACTTCCTAGGACCTTTGGATTTGAGAAGTCTGTGACTTCATAGTTAACTCTTGTACTTAAAACAACTTTTTTCTTAGACATTTACTTCAGACTTTCCCCTTGTCTTTCAGATTTTTTGGTGTACCATAGAATTTTCATGTCTCAGGAGATTGTTCTTTTTCACTCTTTATTAGAAAGTTTTATTAGACCATTTGTATAGAATACTATATCTTTCTATGCTTAGCTCTACAAAGCCTAGCAAGCCATAAGTAAGACTTACAGGAGGTCCTATCAAAGGGGGCTGCAAACTATCATTGATGACTGATTTTCTTTCTTCATCTCTGTTGGCACATTATGTTCCTTCAGATACTTCAAAAAGAAATAAGTAAAAGATTAGATGAGAAGAAAGAGGTTAGAAAAAGGGACAAAGTCTTTCTGAAGCCGTAAAGCATCCAATTAACTAAAAATCATTTTAAACTTCTCAGAAATTATATTTTGTGCTTAAAAGCAAGCAAAAATGATATCTTCTGGCGGCCCTTTCTTTCACCTCTTTATGTGAAGGGCCTATACAGATGTCTGCGTACATTTTTATCACAACATACACTTGTAATTGTTTGTTTCTGTTCATGTGACTAGGCTGTCTTTATAGACTGTGGGTTTGTATCACACATTACTGTACCCTAATCCTCTAATAGAGGACTTTTAGGTAGTAAGTACAAAGCAAGTGTTATGTAATTAAAAGCAAAGATGTTTGAGGACATTTCTGTGTTCATATCCTAAATGAGGGCTACCCAGGCAGAATTATTTAATCCTATTGTGCAAGTTAAAGGGCTTTTATTATTGCTCTTTTGCGATGATAACTTGAAGTATAGTGAGGAAGGCTGAACGTTTCACCTGAGACCGTGCAATACAAAAGTAGCAGAGCTAGAATTTGAACCAGTGGATGCTCCCACCCCTAACAACTGTCCTCCACTGGTGCACAGAGCAAGTTAGTGGAAAAATGGGTGGTGCTTCTTGAATGATGAATCCACAGATGTCTCCAAAATATAATTTTCTCCATTAGCTTTGGAGTATGGACCTGTAGTCAGATTAATGAGGCCACAGCCATACTGAGATGTCTCTCCTTTTACTTTTCTTTGTGAGTGTGCTAATATGGTTAAATATCTCAGTCCGGCAGTGAGAGAACCAGAGGGAAGAGAAATATAGAAAGAAATAAACTTATTTCATAAACTTATTTAGACTTCAATACTTGAACTTTTCTGGCCATTTAGGTAGTCCTACATTCTTCTATCAGGTATAAACAGTTTACATACTTTTAACTTGTGCATGTAGGGCCCTGATTGTTCTGTGTTTTAGTGTAATGATAATCATGCTCATTGTGACCTTTCCTTAAGCTTTTCTTTTAAGGGCATGCTGTATCTTGTGAGAGCTTTAAGTGTACATCATTTAGAATTATGGTACTTGCAATGCCTCTGAAATGTATTAAAAAGAACAATGGCCCTGATAAAGTATTCATAGCTCCTAAAAGTGTATTCATTTATGACTGCTGAGCATTGCTGAAAACTAGGTTTATTTAAAGTTAAATTACCTTTATATTTTCTTGCTTCTGTTCATTTTAAAGCAGCAGGATCCTGGAGTTAGACTTCCCTCGAGCAAAAAAAAAAAAAAAAAAGAAAGAAAGAAACTCATATAAAATTCAGATATTTAACTGATTGCTTCAAACAATTGCTTGGAAAATGCAGTGGCATTTTTGATGAGACACCAACAAGTAAAACGTCCTATCAAGTCCATTCTTAGAGGAATAACTTTTTCAGTTGTTCATCTAATTCAAGGATGTGAATATATTCAGAAAATCCTCCAGTGAATTCATTATGCAGCCTGAAAGCACAAACAGGATGTTATAAAAATGATATCAAATGGTTAAAAAGGAAATAGCTCCACAATGGCCCCAGAGTTTTGCCTAGATTCTGAATTAACTCTTTCGCTGTACAGTGTCTTTGCGATTGCTCATAAGGTGGCAGCAGACTTCATGGCACACGCACGGAGCCGGTGATAAGCAGCGAGCTCATGTGTACACTTCGCTGCTCTGCTGCTTCCTCCGTCGGGCTGCCAGCTGGCACCTTGAACGCAGCTCTGCAGCATTTTAAGACTGACAGACTGGAAAAAGAAGCGATGAGCTTAGCATTGAAGGTGCTTCATTCATAAGGACCTTTCTACAGAGCTTTTTTTCAGTAGTAAATATAAAGAAAGACACTCTTCTATTATTTGAAAAAATAACCCAAATCATCAGATATCCTTTTGTTATAATTTTAATTTAAAATATTTCACTAAAATGCATTTCTGTACAATTCTAGTGAGGAGAGCAGAAAAAAAATTTGGAAAACCAAAAGAACTCTCAAAAATTGACATATAAATGTTTTATTAAATGATATACTTTGTTTTTTGGAAATCTGTTTTATACTGAGATATTTTTTAAAAAAGTCTCCTGTGAGGTGTCCAGAAAATCCCTAAACCTTGCTTGAAGTCATATGAACTCATTTAAGGAGCTTTACTCAATACTTTCAGGTTTGTTTGAAACTGAGAATCAAACTCAGGGCCTTGCACTTACCAGGCAGGTGCTTGTGCCACCGAGCTATATCCCCAGCCCCTATACTTGGTACTTTTGACTTTGCTTTGTATCCTATACTTGAGAAAGGTCAATATCTGGGCAAAGAGATTTTGTAGCTCTGAAAGTAATGTTTCTATCCATAAATGGAATTTTTAAAAGATCATCAGTAAAGCCAACTAAATATTTATGTTCACTGGAATTCTATATTTATGGTGAAATTTGAAGATTAATAAAAACTGTCAAATATCATGAATCTTTAATCAGGGAGAAAAATGTATAAAAAGTGACTCATGTAAACACTAAATACTTGCATAATTGCTAACAGGAAGCATACTTTTTTTTTATTTGCCTCCAAAGATTAGAGTTTTATTCTAAAGAGTAAATACCAAATAATAAATACCTCACATTAGACCAGCTATGAACACAATGTGTGTAAAAAAAGTTAATAAATCTTTGAGTACCTGTTTTGACTGAATGAACTCTTAGTTAAATACTATTTTTAAAACATTGAAAATTAATAATATACTATTGGAATTATATGTACAAGTGTCATAAAAATAAAACCACAAATCTGTTTGATATGTTAAGTTCATGGTTTGGATTAGTTAACTTGATTTAATTAGTTGGCTGCTACATAAGTCAGTATTTACAAGGATTATGAATTTTCCCTTTGTTTATTCTACTATAAGTAAAGAGGTGCTAAAGACAGGGATTTTGGATGGCAATCAAGTGCAGACAGGCAGTGGCCCAGGAGAGGAGATCTTGGTAGACTCTGGATCAGTTGAAAGGACATGGCTTTACAGCACCTCCCTGCATGTGCACCCTTTTCTCATTATTCCTGGCCCTTGTGGCTGTGCAGACCTGAACGCGCAGTTGACAGTGTGGATTATTAGACAAATGAATGACCAGGATGATTGTTTCTGATCCTCTGTTCATGGAACAGACCTAAATTAAGACCTGTGCTGCTGCTTTCTAAGTAAATAAAGTAGGTGTGGTAAATCATTGTGGTCCACTTCTGCTGAGCAGTTGGTCATTGGTGGTAAGAGCAAGGTGGGAGGTAATTCTGGCTGTCTCTTGTGTATGGTAAACCTGGCTACTGTGAATAATTTCCCACACTTAAGAGGAAGATTTAAGAAGGAATAAAAATATGAAGAAGATAAATACAGGTGTTTTAGAGCATGCATTTGGGAGTTGACAAGGTGTGGAACAACTTGGCTTTGTGCTGGTTATGCATTTGTTTTCATAGATAACTTGGCCGTCTAACAAGTAAGGATAATTATAGCACCTGGCAGGATTGTTTTGAGATGAGGTAAGGCAATAATTAAAGTTTTATGCCTGACATTATAAGTACCCTATAAACTATTGTTTTAAAACTGGTATGTACTATAATTGAGATCAATCAGACAGAAGTAAAATAGCAGACTTCATAAACAAATACAATTTCTTAAGCTATCATATAGTGTAGGTAATTATTCCCATAGAATCCCATAAAATGAAATAATTGTTTTAAATCTTTAAATGTGGTCTTCATAAAAAAATTGGTAGTTAAAATATTTAGATTCTGATGGCCCCTAAAGTCATCCTTTAACCATATTTTACATAAGATATACAATTTCAGAAAATATTCTATGTTTTACTATTGCTTTTCCCAATATATGACCTATAACCTGAGAGGAGTTTGAGCTTTACCAAGTAAACCTATTCATCATTTACTAGTGTCTTGGTTACTTTTCTCTCATTGCTGAGACAAAATACCCAACGATGAAGATGAAGGAAGGAAAGGGTTATTTAGCTTACAGTTTGTGGAGGTTTCAGTCCATACTTGGCTGGTTCTGAGGCAGAGTCAGGGGGCTACAGTTCATGGCAGCAGAGCACAGCAAAAACAACCAGCAAAAAGGGAGGAATGGCTGCAAGCAGCCTCTTTTTCTCCCTTAACTTGTAAACAGGCTCCCCCCAACCCAGGGAACGTGTAGCTCTCACACAAGGTTCATGCCCTCTTCTTCCACAGGCTCAGGATGTATAAAAAGTAAGCACCCTGGCTTCCTGCTGAATCACTCAGCCAAGCCTCTAAACTCCCCAAGTTGACACAATGTATCAACCATAACAACTAGTAATCATGTATATAGATGTATTTGTGTGTGTGTGTGTGTGTGTGTGTGTGTGTGTGTGTGTGTATAACTACATAAGATTTCTATAAAGTCTTGAGGTAAGAAATAAATTTCAAAACTAATTGTGAAATTCAGTTTCCTGAAATAACATATTTATGCAATAGTTTTAAAGCATTTTGTTCGCTATGATTAGTCAGCAATGTATACTTTAATTTCTAATTTCATTTCTTTGCATTCTTAGGCAAAGCGTTTTCTATTTAAATCAGATAATCATTTTTAGTGTGTCAGGATTTTACTTAATTGACTGGGCATATGGTGGCTTAATTCACCTATTCACCTCCTGTCCTGTTTTTGGATCTATTCTATTAGCAAGCACTGTTTCCTTCATCTTGTGAACTGTGTTCCAAATCTTTATCTCTGGTTTTTAAACTGTGATCTCTGGTAGAAAATCCAAGACTGCTACTGAAAAGTAAAAAAAAAGCTATAAACAGAGAAGTACATCCTTTTATGTATAATATTTGAAATTTAAATAGCTATTTCCAGTGAAAAGGATACCTTCCTTTTGCTTGGCCTCTGGAGCTAGTACTGTAATTTAAATAGTAAAAGTAAAAGTGAAAGACCCTTATCTTGCCCTTTTTGATTAGCAAAAGCAATCATAGGCAGATAAATGACCAGAAAAACCTCTACAAATATTTTTTATTCAGAGGTAATGATACTTTGGGTCTTTGAAACTATTAAAGATGTTTTCCACTGTAAGTCCCAGTTTTCTGGGGGCTGCATATCAGTTTGAACTTGGATTGAAATTCAGAGATGTACGCAAATCTCATACTGGCTCAAGCAGCTCCAAAATATTCTAGCAACTCATTTAGGCATGGAGAGCCATATTTTCATCTTTGCCTGAGATTCTTATGCTGCCAAGAAACTAAAGGGGGATTTTATCCCGAGATGTCATTCATAACACAGATGCCAGTGTTAGTTGCTGACATCCCTGGCTGGTTCTGTGAACTCCAATCAACAGCTGGCTGCTTGAGCTGCCAAAACAATCCACAATATTTTGAGCTCTTGCCTTCCTTCTCTCTTCCAGGCTTCACAGAGCAGTGGAAAACAAAGAGACATTTCATTTCCAATCTTATAAAGAAAACTAGAAAAGACCAGTTTGAGATGTAATGTAATCATAGACACCATTATCTTAGGGGTCACCTGTGATCAAGTGAGAAGTCCCCTTTCTGGAAGACAGGATGTGAAAAGCTAGGCTGGGTCATTAGATATCATTTGTGTGTGTGTGTGTGTGTGTGTGTGCGTGTGTGTGTGTGTGCGTGTGTGTGTGCAAACGGAGGTAGCAAGGGTACCCTTGTGTACCACACTTACCTAGTGGCCATTATATACATAGAACTTGAACCTTATAGACCTTTAGAGCATAATCAATCGCTTTCACGGGAATGATAGAAGCAACATTGGTAGCCCAACAGTCCCCCTTACCTAACGTGTCACTAGCGGTGGTTTCAGTTACCTGTGGTCATCCACTGGCTGAAATTTTCAAGTGGAAAATTCCAGAAGTAATTCATCAGTTTTAAATTGTTCACTGTTCTAACTGGCATGATGCAATATCATGCCATGCTGCTCCATCCCACCCAGAATGTGTGCCATCCCTTTGTCTAGCTCCTCTACAGGGTGTGTGCTACCTGCCTACTCGTCACTTTGTAGCTGCATCAGTTATCAAATTGACTGCCCTGGTATCCCAGTGCTTGTGCTTAAATAAGTCTCATCTAATACCTAACAGTACATCATGCTTTCCTACTTCACTTCCATCACCTTGTAGCACTGTACTGTCTCACACTACAGTGAGAAGGGCACATACAGAGTGATGGGACATCTTGAGTGAGAGAGAACAAAGTCACAAAATTGTTTTCAAGGGATATGTTGTCACAGTAGTTTGATTTTATTTTGGTACTGTTGTTCATCTCATATGGCACCTAATTTATAAGTTAAATTTGCTGATGGGTTTTTATAGAGATAAAACACAGTATATATAGTTTGGTATTACTGTGTCTGAGCTTTTGGAAATCCCCTGGAGTCTATGAACAAGTCTCTTTCAGGTAAGGGGGATTCTGTACTCTTGGATCTCAACTTAGAAGATGTGATTGAGAAAAATTAAAATTACAATGAAGGACACATTGGTATTAATCCCCCTTCAAATATTCCCGCCCACCTATCAGCTGAGGAATGCATGGAAAAGATGTGATATTTTTATACTCAGCTATGAAGAAAGATAAACCAGAGGCTTTTACAGGTAAACGGATACAACTAGAGACCTTACTGATAAGTGAGATAAATCAGACTCATATGTGTAAACATCATAATTGCCTCCCTAGTGAAAGAAACTGAGAGTAAATAAGGTCCAGAAGGTACAATGGATATTGTGAAAAGGAAAGAAACTGCTCAAAAGGGAAGAATAACTGGGACAGAAGGAAAGAGAAAAGAAGCTATCACGTATACATGACAGCTAAGATAACTGTGCTACTAATTTCTATTAGTTCATTGAAAGGAACCGTTAGTGTTTATATTGTTTGATCAATTTTGCATCTGGTAATCTGAGCAACTACTTTGAAGATAACAATATGCGCTGTAGTAACCATTGCAAATTTCCTATCATCTTATTTTGAAATTCTGTAGCATTTGTATTGTTTTCTATTATCTTCAAAATAAAAAGACAAATGAAAACAAATATTTCCTCCTCTCTTTTAACACACTTATCTTACTGTTCTTGCTATTTTTTGAAGCAGTTCTTTTGTGAGTGTCTTTAGTAGCACTATTGATGCAGGCTCAATGTTCTAAATAGACGCAGAACATTTACCTTTCATGATTATTTCGACTTTGGGGAAGAGCCTGAACTCACACAGAACCAGAACTGGTAACTAAGGTGGATGAAGACACACGGGGATGTTTTTGAGTCTCCTTTCCATTAAGGGGGACTCAGTAGTAGCATTCACTGTATTTTTGATTATACCTGTTAAAGGCACTTTTATTGGAATAAGTTTTCAATAACTTAAACACTCACCATATATTTTATCATATCTTTTATTTCCTAACCTGATGAGGTTCTAAAACATTAAGTGTACACTAGAAGTAGGATTCTAATGTGATCTGTATTTTAAGAAATAATGGAAACGTCCTCAAATCAGATGCCAATACTTATAAAAACGTCAACATGCCATAGTTGGTAAGGCCAATACAGGCACTGGATTTTGTCCCTGCTGTATTCCCAACAGCTGTTGTGTCACTGGTGTAAGAGAAATCTGCAATTAATATTTATTGGCAGAAAGAAGGGAGGTGGGGAGATGGTGGAGAATGGATAGGGAAGAGGAAAAGAGAACAGGTGAAAGAAAAGGTAATGAAATGTGGTAGCTTTTAGCACAAACCAAGCAGACCTTTTATCTTCGAATGACTACATTTAACTGCAGAAGATTTAAGCACAATTGTGGTATAAAAGGTAAAGATCACATTGTCGATACACCTGTTCCTGTTAAAAAGCTTATTTTACTGAGAGAAAACTAAATGCATTAAAAACAAAGTAAAATGTCATCTGGGCATATTGAGTGAGGCTCATATTATGTGATGAGGACGAAAAATTCAAAGGCCAGATGGTTTATAACAAGAAGATAAAACAGTTATTATCAGGGATTAGATGAAAATCAACACTGTCATAGCCCAAAGCCACAGAATTGACAGCAGCAATACATATAAAGTAGTAAAATATTTTAAAATGTTTGCAAGTTTAAGATTTGAAAGCAATCTATAATTTACTTAAGCTTTCAAACAATGTCTTTCATTCAAATTTTTACTTTAAGTAAATTATATGTATTATTTATCTAATATATCAGTAACTCTCTTTTTAAAAATGGGGCTGTAACTGCAAAGGTACCAGGAGAATTGACTGGAACTCATAAGTATCAGAGTGAGAATATAAATTGGTCACTTTAATGCAGAGCAAACAAGAAGTCAAGCAGTAGCTAGTGCTGTGGGCTGTCCTGGGATATGATTTAATGCATGAAGAAAATGTACTTTGGAGAGACAATGAAAAGCTAGTCTCTGGAGGAATTTTTATCTATAATTGCATTTTATGTGCTAGAAATAGAAGACAAAGGCAAGAGCAGGTAGGAAGTATTGGGTGAGCTAAAGGAGAAGTCTGCCTATGACCAGGGTGGCCTGAGAAACCAGACCTCACCCAAACTACGCTGTACGGGATGTTGTAATCTTAATAGTGGTTGTTAATGACATATTTGTGAGTGTTTGGCAGCTTTACAATATGATCATTAAACTGGAATAATGTGAGGTAGAATGAGGAAAAAATGCAGATTATTATAGTTGTATTTGTTTTTGTTTGTTCGGTTTGGGTTTTTTTGGTCTTTTTGAGACGGGGTTTTGCTAAGAAGTTCAGGCTGGCCTTGAGCTCACTTTGCAGCTCAGGCTGGTCTTGAACTCACAGTGATCCTCCTGCCTCAGCCTCCAGAGTGCTGGGATTACAGGCGTGCACCACCATGCCCGGTTTATACTTGTATTTGAATTAGCAAATTCTTACATTGGTAAACTGTACGGCTAAAAAGGATAATGCTGAGAGCAGGCGAGAAAAGATGATGAACAGTGTGTTATTTAGCAGGGATAGCTGGCGACAAATTTTAGCTGAAACTAAACACAATCAAAACTTCCTTTCCACAGAGGGGTAGGCTTTTAAGCCAGACCCTTGAGAACAAACTCCTTGACTGTTCAGACTCTTTGTTTACTCAAATATTCCCATATAATTTCTCGCTACTTTTCTGTTGCCGAGACCCTCATCCATTAGTATATCGAGTAGCTATTCAAGAATCCTGCAAAAATGAACCGTAACAGAGTTCTCATAGAAAATATGGAGTGGTAGAGAGACCCAGCTCTTATTTAAAAATGACTCTTAGACTAGAAGGTGTCAGGGGTGTCGTCAGTGAGAACTGACTTTCTTCCCTTCCTATGAAACCTGTCCCGGTGGACGGCTTGGGAGGCCATGTTATGTAGGCGTTGGTGTACCTATGTGAAAGAGATGAAACCTTTTCAATCATGTACTGAAGACAAATTATGAATCCATTTAAGATTTCTTCTCCATTTTTGTTTGTCAGAAATGCACATTTGAAATGCACATAATTATTTAATTTCCCACTGATTTTTTTTCCCTTACAGCAGTTATGGTCTCTGGCCACCGCTACACAGGAGCACCAGACAGCCCTGTGAGAATGCAATGTTACATTTTCCACATTTGCACCACTGAATATTTTGTATGCCGTTTGTAGGTTTGATTTGACACTACACTGGCAGGATTAGGTTCTGTAAAGGTTCTGAGGAGATATCCTACTTGCTCCTAAGGTGTGAGCAGGTTTCCTGTATTTTCTTTGAAATGAAAAGATGATCCAACCTCTGAATTCATTAACTTTCAAGAAAGGATAGAATCTTTTTCCTAAAAGAGCTTATAAAAGGTTTCAGATGGCCATACGAGATGCAAAGACTTAGTGGCTGTTCACCCGGAATGGGAGAACAGCACTTGGAGAAATGAGTAGGGGAAATACCAGAATCCCGGAACTTCATGGAGAGGCATGAAGTGATACTAGATAAGATGTTAAAAGCTCACAAAACTGGCTTGTAACAAAGTCAAGGGCTCATTACTTGTGATTTCTATTCATTAATTCTGTGACACGATTCCCAAAACAATTTGTCAGATTTTTGTTGCTACAGATTTTGTTGACTTCCTTTAAATCACTCATTTGAGAATGCGTAGTTATCCTTCTCTTTTCTTCTTTTTTGTTTACCATTTCTTAACAACTGTCTAAGGCAGAAGGAGAGGTTGAATGGGGGATTGACACTCCTTTTATACTCTGAGAGGCAACTTAAATGGAGATATTTTTTTTTTAGAGTAGCTACTGACACATGTCAAGATAATGATTCTGTGTTCTTCTTAATGGGAAAGAATAGCTAAGCTTCTAGCATATCAGCACAGAATGAACTACAAAATTCATTCCAAGACAGGTAGTTTATGAAAACCTTGTGGATGTGCATATTAACAGGATATTGTGAATACATTCAAACTTTGGTGTAGTTTAAAGTGGGGGCATGTAATTGGCATTTATTCCTTAAAAGCATCCCCAGTGTGTATGTGTGTGTGTGTGTGTGTGTGTGTGTGTGTGCATGTGTGTGTGCGTGTGTGTGTGTATGTGTGAGAGAGAGAGAGAGTGAGAGGGAGAGGAACACAGAAGGGGAGTAGTGTAGTAGTGTGGAAGCATGAATGGAAAAAATAAGGGGAATTAACTAAATTTTGTTTAGATTATTGTTATTACAGAAAGAGGGCAGGAGGAAGGAACAGACAGCAATAAGTAATTACAGACTCTTCAGGGATGAATCTTTGTAGCAAGTGTGTAGTGTGTAAATATAGAGTAGACATAGTGTGTCTATTTTCTGATTTTCAAAATGTATCTATAGTGGTTGGTGGTTGAATGTATTCTGAGAATTTATTTCTACCTTTTTTGGTATTTACATTTTGAAGCACAACTCAACAAAGTGCTTGTTCCAGGGTTGTACAGACGGAAGGTAAAGCCCCAAACATCTGCCTCTCCAAGAATTTTATTCTACATACTGAGGAACGGTAACTGTTCATTTGTTAAGAACAGAGATGTTTCTGGAAATAAAGGACTACCTGGTAGAGGTCTCCTGACCAAAGTCAAACCAAGTAAACTGTGAAATGACTGTGTCCATAAAGAGGCACGTAAAAAGGCCAGCATGAGTATAATGGAAAATTTTCACTGTCACCTCTAAAATTAGGTTGTTGTTATGTTGGTGGGTCTGTTGTACTAGATTGTTTTTAAACTCTGTATGTGCCTCGAATGACTCCATTATTGAAGCTTTAGAGCTGGTATTACAGGTTAGCTTTGCAGTAATGTTTCAGATCTGAAAATAAAATGAAGCCTTGCCTCTTTTGCTACAGAAATTCTTTCAACTATTAGATATTAATCTAATATTATAATATTTTATGGTTTCTTGTCCATGGATTTGATTCAGTAAAATGCAGTGTCCTAAACTGATGATATTGGGTGATTCAGTTGAGAACAATTTACAATTATAGTACTTTAAATAGAAATATAGTCCTGGTCTCCTGGTTTACTTCATTAGACTGGAGAAAAAGAGAGCTGTAAGTTATCCTGATTCATTGACACAATGTAAACAATTTTATGCCACAGATGCTTTATAGCATTAGAAAACATGTTCCGAGAAAGGGCTATGGGACTGGCGTTTTGTTAAAGTCTAGAATACACAGTGACCACCATCAGGATTTATAGTGGAGGGAACCGACAAGTGCTTTGCTAGTTATCAGTGTACATAATTGTGGAGATGTTGCCTCTTCTCACTTTCACAGTGTAAGCAGGTACAGGGGTTGGTTTTTGGTTAACTTAGAACAAACTGTTAGGTGTATGTAGTGCATAGCTTTTTGGTTATTAGGGTCATCAAGTTGAGTTTATCTATTAGCTGCAGGGTTTCATCAGTATCACCCCTTCACCCTGGCCCTCTCCCAAAGCATCTACAAATTTATACAAATTCCTCATTGGGTATCACATCGATGCCTTTCATTGCATAGTGTTCTCTTGTCTTCTGGAGCATTTTCATGGGGATAAACAGTAAATAGAATTACAGGTTCTGATTCCTGCTTCCAAACCCACACAGTTAGTTCACAAGTGGACTTACTATGAAGTTTAAAAAGTTTAAGGTTCATATTCCTTTGCTCTTCCAGGGAAAAATCCTAGCTATATATTCCTGTGGCTGGATGGTGTTATCATTTTCAAAATATATAAATACTTGGGATCCTTTATCTTGCACTACATTTGCTTCCCCTTCATTACACTTTCCCTTCTCTCAGGTAGTGTTGCAATGGTATGAATGGGCTGCATTTAGAAGGAAAGTGGGTTTAGAGGGATTACAGTTATGTTTTATAGCCATTTTGTTTATAGTTTGCCTTAGTTGCTTTTCTCATGGCTGGGACCAAATATGGGGCACCTGTGACTTAAAGGAGGAGAGCTTTGTGTGGGCTCACAGTCTTCAGAGGTTTCAGTCCCTAGTCAGCTGGTTCCCAGGCAGGGAGGCATGGAGGAGGAGACGCAGCCGGTGGCAGGGCAGCAAGGAGTAGAGAGACCAAGGGAGGAGAGAGGGAGATAGACCCTTCTAGGTCACGCCCCTAGTGACCCAGTGACCCTAGTGACCCCTAGGGACCTTAGTGACTCTGAGTTTCACCTCCCAGCATCCCACTGAGCTGTACAGGGATCAGTGGAGTAACCCCCGGATGAATATCATGATCTCACAATCCAAGCACTTCCTCAAAGCTGCACTTCTTAGTGCAGGAGGCTGAATCCCAGCATAATTATATCCTGCTATTCTGGTGTAGGAAAAGCGTCCAGAATTACTTCCACACCTACTGTGCTGACCAGCCTGACTGTGAGCAGAAAGTACAAAGCTAGAGATATTTTTTCAGTGTGAGCCTGTCCTTTAGCTGAGGGTAGTGGAAGCATAAGAAACCATGTCTGAACCACACAAGGGCAGAAGTAATATATTAATTTATTGGCATACTTGTTCATGATTATGCAAAATTCAAAGAATATTACTGATTAGTCCTTGTACAAGAAAACTTGGAAAGTTGTAAAATCTTACAACTTATTTATGAAAGAGACTAGAGAGAGGATTTTCTAAATTTGGTAACAGTCATAAATATGTAAATACTATCATGCATAAGCTTTGAAATGAAAACATTTCTAAGTTATCAATATTAAAAATAAAAATTGAATTTGGAAATAAATCTTGATAAAATAAATTTGAGCCCAAACATGATAGAGGAAAGAGTTCAAACGTCAAAGGTAAAACTTGTCTTTGTTTATATATCATTGAAATTAAGGCTAATTATAATAATTAAAGTAAATGTCTTGAAGAATGAAGGGAAAAATTGGCTGAAAATTGATGAGAACTAGTTTTGGATACAAAAGTGTCTTCACCTGATTGTCATAACAATATACTGTACTCTAGACCTTTTATAGTTATATGGTTACTTAAGGTTTAATTTCTGGTTCATTTTAAATTTATCCTGTGATATGATATGACAAATACATCTATTTTCCTTTTTCCACAGCTAATTATTCCCAAATCACTTACTTTAAAAATCTGTCTTTTCAGTAGCAACTGAAGAGACCAATATGATAAACCCCCAGATGTGACTCAGTCTATTTCTGAGATTGTCTATCCTGTTCTATGGTTCTTTCTCTGTATCTATGTTCCAGTATCACACTGCTTTAATTATACAGACTTAATAGCATGTTTAATGTTTAATAAGGCTAGTCTGTTACCACTTGTATTTTTTGAAAGGTTTTCAGCTTTTCTAGTTGCTTTTCCAAATGAATTGGGAATAATACTAAATTTATAAAACAGGTTGGGAAAGATCGGTATATGTATCATTTTCCTCAGGTTTCCACAGCAAACTACTTTTAACTAGTTGCCTTTAAGTAACAGAAATTTATTGTATCATAGTTACTGAGACCAGAGGCCAAGTTGTAGGTGGGCCTGTGTTCCTTTAGAAGCCTCTAGGGCAGTGATGATGAACCTTCTAGAGACCAAGTGCCCAAACTGTAATCCAGAACCCCTTTATTTATCAAAAATTGCCAACACTGCCTTTAAACCTGAATACTGAGCTTTTAGCTTATAAGAAACAACTGCTATCCAAAGCTCTGCTACTGGGGCAGCCTGGCTCCTGTGTCCACAGAGAGGACTCTGTGTGCTACACTTGCTGCAGGTTCAGTACCGTGCTCCAGGGGGAACACCCTTTCTGTTTGCTTTCAGTTTCAGGTGTTCACCAGCAACCCTTAGTGTTTCTTGGCTTGCAGATCCATATTCTGATCTCTTCCCAGTGTCACACGCCAGCTCTTCCCCGTGCATCACATCTCCTCCTCTTCTAAGAGGTCACTGGTCATATTTAACTAATGTGCAGCCAAAGACCTCTGAGTGACTTGATTACATCTGAAAAGATCTTATTTCTAAGTAAGGTCACATGTATAAAGTCTTAGGACTCCTGATGTCCTTTTAGGGAGACATACACTAGCCCATGGCAGTATCTTTGTAACAATTTATTCCTACATTAGAAAATGGAATCTATTTATTTCATGTTGCAAATGGAGTCTCTTATTTTATGTTCTAACATTTTTGTATGTACAAAGGTTTTTGAGTCTTGCCTATTGGTTTTATCCTTTTCCGTTTGTTGCATTCTCTATTTGTGTAGTAAATTATACAGTGTCTTTAATTTTTTTTTGATTGCACTTCTGAATACATTTCATTTCCTTTCCTTTTTCAGCTGTTAGAAGAGTGATCCTTAACCATTTTGATATAACATCAGTTTTGAGAAAGATAATTTTTCTATAGATCAGAAGTGAAGATGGGGAGGATTTCAGGACCACTCAAGGACATCCCATTTATGTGCACCTTATATTCCTATTACTATTATTACATCAAGGTGACACTGCAACTCATCTCAATGCAGAGTTGGTATCAGTGGGAACCCGTAGCTTATTTTTTGCAACTAGATGGTCTCAGGTGGGGGTAATAGCAGACAGTGACACTTCAAGTATGTTGATAATTTTCAGTGCACTCTATAAGCTTGTTTTGATTGAGGTCACTGCAGAAAACCCGGCTTCACAAAGATAGGATATAGGTATTGGAAACAGATTTTCAGGGCTTTTGTGAAAATCTCAAGATATTCAGCTTGACTTTAATCCACAACATATAAAGATTTGCAGTTATCCTGAACATACTTTCAAGGTTACTGTCACTAGTCATCTCAAGTATTGGTTCTCTTTTAGCAAGGTCAACATTGATTGCCTGGCTTATTCACAAGTGGGTGGCACATCCATTGTTTCCCAGTTTGGGGATTTTTGTAGTTGGGAAGTAATACTCAGACTCTCTAGAAAGCTGAGATAAGTGATCATATGCCCTCCGGGAGAAAGAAGCCTCTGGCTCCATCTCTTTCAAAATCTCTGCTAATGTTCAAAACATGTCACAAGTTCCAACGTTCACTCGACACCTCATAATTCCAGTTGGCTTGGAACTTATATGCTGACTTGGATAGAGTTGTCATTTTCCCTGAAGTGAGAGTTTGAACTTGTCGAACAGTTTGAATGTGTCATACAAGTAAGCAAATTTTGTGACCCACTCTGTCAAGGAAATATGCCACCTCTGGTGGCTGTTCATCTAATAGAAGTCTTTGGAGCAACTCCCATAACTCAGAAACCCTGGCCAGTGATCTCCTTCAGAAAGCCATCTCACTTCTGTGTATAAGAGAAGACACGTGTGCTCTGCATCCATCTCTTCACAGAGCTGTGAGGACACACAAGAGTTAAGGACATGTATGTAATGTCATTGATAGTTTAAACAACTAGCCAAACTGGACTGAGTTCAGGTGACATTTTTTGGCTAGAACAGAATTTCTCCATGGTTGACACGGAGCATAGACTCCTATTTAGAAGCAACCTCTTTGACCTGAATAGTCAAACCAGAAACTATCCAATGATGGCAACTTCTCTATCCATGCATACACTGACACAAAGTGGTCAATCAGTTTTCCTATTATGGATTCATTCAAAGACTTGCATAGGTACACAGCTGTGGTGTGGGTTTTGCAGCATAAGTGCGCATAACATTTTGTCTGCACATCCTCCTGAAAAATATACTGCACAAAGCAATCATCATTTCTTTGTTGTCAACAGTGGTAGATCCTTCAACCTGGATTTCATACCACGGAGACTCATTAATTCTCTCTAACAATTGTGCTACAAATATCCCCTGTAATTTTGTCGATTCATCTAATTATGGTGCTAGCTAAAAGAGGAACACATGGCATCTTTTAAACTGGAGCCTCTCCTAAAAGTTTATGATGAATGTCATTTGTAGCCAGTAGGATCAACTCTTCAGAAATAATAAAGGTCTTTTTGGCTTTAGCAATGCAGTTAGCCACTAAAAGTGATGCTCAGTGCAGACATGTTTCATGAAGTGGTGGCCTGCAAAAATTGCTTCTGTTATTCATATTTATGTTTTGTCTTTGGAAAAACTCTGAAGGCTTATCCTTTAATTCAGGATGGTTTTCCTCCATGTGGCAAAGTAGTTTTGAAGATTTCATGCCTTCAATGAATAGACATTTGCCACGTGCTAACAAAGGAGGCTTGAAAACTTGTGAGTCGCCTATTTTGATGAACCATAATGTAAAGAGGATTCTGGATTTTTTTTAAATGCAGACTTATTTTTGTTGGAAGTCTTGGAGTCATAATCTTTCATGATTGTATCTTTCTCCTTTTTCAAGAAGTTCTTGAGTGATGTTTACTTTTACACATTTTCTCTAGGGTTAGCTTCTGGCCTTACCACAATTGTGACCAAAAGAGACATGAATTGAAGGGGTAAATACAATAAGGAGCAGCCAAATGTGGACTGAAATAAATCTCATATTCTGACTTGAAGCCTGTCATAAGATGTAGCTGTACAGTTGAAGTACATGAACTCATTTGCCACGGTAAAGTCTGCCAGCAGGTGCAGCTCGGTTGTCACTTTCTACTCACTGAGATAGTTTTGATATGAGCCTGAAAGCAATTGATACGCTAAAGGCAACCTCTCTACTAATGTAATATATTTATGCAGCTACTCCCCAGTGCTAACATCTCCACCTCAGCTCCACCTCAGATCACCAAGCATTAGATTCTCACTTTAGAAAGTGTTCACTGTGCAGTGCCCGGTGTCATAATGCTAGGTGAATTATCACAGGAATAGTATGAGTGTAAACCATGAGTACTATAAATTAGTTCTAATCAGAGTGACAATTAAAAACTGAGCTACACCCAGAAGTTATAAATATATCTCATTATGTCCTCAACTTAATTATCTTAAGTGTGATACCAAATATAGCCACAGCTGTCATCCAAAGGGAAGACAATGGGAAATAAAGTGTGTTGGTTTGGGGTTACTGTGCAAGGCGAAACAATATAATAGGGACACATACTTTATATGATTATTTATAATATATAAAGAACAATATACAAAAAACAATGTACAAAAGAGTGCAGGAAATCTATCCACACCCTAAGACCAAGGAATCCAGCTGAGGGCCTAGATCCTGCAACAGTGTTCTACATGAGTCCAGCTAAATACCTAGAGCTCATAACAATGCCTCTTGTGAGTCCAACTGGAGGCCCAGAGCCCACAACAGCATCTCATGCAGGCCTGTTTCATGAATCTGCTGTGAAGGCCCAAAGGTCAGTGGTGGAATCTAGGAAGTCTGTGCTAGCGGATGAAGGACCTGTACTAGCAGGCTGAAGGATCTGCACTGGAGCCAGGAAGCGATGCTCAGGAGAACCAGAGCTCCCCTGAGAGATATCATGACCATCCTCAGCAACAGTAAGATCCTGAGCTCCTTGGATGATCAAGATGGCCAAGTTCCCACCAGGGAAGGCAACGTAACACGCTTCTCCTGGAGACCAGCAGTGCACCATCTTCCCCTCTGGAGCCGGAAGCAATGCTCAAATTGAGGACCAAAGCTCCCCCAAAGTGAACCAAAGCCATTATCAGTGCTAATAAGGCCCCATTAAGGTCTCTGAGCGCCTCAGAGGATGAAAACAGGCAGGTTCATCAGGAAAGCCAACATGATGAACTCCTCCAAAACAATCAACAGCTTCTACCAGCTCCAACAGCTTTTATCCACTCCCAATAGCCTTAACTTTTCCTTCTGCAGATCTGCCTCTTAGGCTGCTGTCAACAGTCCCCAGGAGGGCCTCCTACACCCAGCACCATGTTTCCTCAGTTCAACTGGGGCTTATAAGTTGACCACCAGTTATCAATCCACTACATGAAGTAAAGAGAAATAGTTTTAGAAAATTCTACTTGAATTACCTTATTTTGGAAAACTTTACAGAAAGATCTGAACATGTGAACATATTTTCAAGAACTCTTTCATGTTTGTAAGGAGTGTGTACAAATAATGGAATTTAAACCTTCAGAGAAATTTCCTTCTTTCAAGAAACTCAATCCATACTTACTGTTTTGTAATCCAGTTGGTGGCAATTCTATTCGTCAGGTAACTTAGTCTAAAAGGTTTGGGATACTTTTAACTCATTTATTTAATTCAGGATCCATACCAATTAGAATACTCTTCGAACTGGATACCACACACTTCTTCCCAACCCACCAGGGTGACCCGAGCTACCATCAATTCTCATTTGCTTTAAGAATCTCCAAATTAATTTTTCTTATTTTGGTACTTTTAAAATCTCCCCTCCACACGTCATCCACCATATTCCATTATATCTAAGTCAGATGACGGTGCTTTCCTGCTCTGCACTTTCCCATGGCTGTAATCTCACCTGAACTTGCAGTTCCCATTGCCTGAGTGATTGCATCCGCTTGTTCACAGGATATATTGCTTAATTCCTGCAGGTCTTTTCTCAAAACACCTCAGTGAGGCTTTTCCTGGTTATTCATCATTTCACCTTGTCTCCCCTGTGCTAACATCGCCCTTATCAAAGATTATTCAGGTTACCTTTTTGTATCTTATTTTAGTTTTTAGTAATTATTTTTGAATATAGTATATGCTTTGGTTATTTGTTGTATCTATGGAGTATGCATTTTCTTATTCATTATTCACCTCTACACTGGAAGATAAACTCCATAAGGCAAGTGTGTTTGTTTTGCTGACTTGAGCCCTTCAGTTCCTAGGAGGCCTGAAAGAGTGCCTCATACAAGGTGATTCTAAATAAATATTTATTACTAACATTCATTAAAAATGAATGGATTATTGACCAGGCCAATATAATTTTATTTCATTCATCAGTTAGGGATTGGTGAACAAGTCCCTCAAAGTAGAATGGCTTTGCATCAGTGTTACCATATTATAATTTTGATGATATACTTATTTCAACTTTCTTCTTTACATGGTTCTTTTAATCAGGGTTCACATCATGATCATCTTTGCATTCTGAGGGTTTGACACATTAACTGAGAATAGTAGATGTTAGGATAATATTTATTATAATAATTCTAAAACTCAGTGAATATGTTGTCCATGTATCAACAATACATTTTTTCCTGAAACATGGAAATTACCCTTCTCGAGGGACTAGTACTTCCAGGAACAGACGAAAATGATAGGGCAAATTTTTTTATTGGAAATTCCAATCAGGGAAACTTGAGAGTTCTGTGTTCAGCAAGAATGTAGTATTTGAATATCTAGAGAGATTAGAATAAGAGAAAAGTTGATAATTAATTATTCAGTTAGGCCAGTTGCTTGCAAATTTTGGAGCCCGTAATAAAGATATTTGTGAGCCCCAGGAGCTCTTTAATATTTATCAGCTCAACAAAAAAAGAACAAGTTGAAGTATTCAGGATACCCTCTTCATTTGTGGATTACATTCCAGGGCAGTATCTCACACACTGTAGAGAAAATTATAGTTCATGAGATATTAATAAGGTTAAATGAGAATAAACACAAAGGCACTACAATTAAATTTAGAATGACTTCTTTACCGCAGGATTTCTCATCGTATGTAGTATATATTGGGGTTCACCAAGGAGTCAATAGAGAAATCCTCACAGTTTTGTTTATGGAATGCTTTAATCTTCTTTCCTTTGGCGCCTTTGCTTTTAGACACCTTTAAAAGGGATCCCCACAAGCAGAACATCCTGACATTACACGGTTTTGCGGGAAAGGTATCAATGACAGAAACCCTAGATGTAGGTACTGATCTTCACAACTTGAAGCCAGGTGTGGTGCTATTACACAAGCAAGAAGCATATTTATCTTACATCACCTTTACCCATGACTAATACTGAGATTTGAATTCATTAGTATGTTCCATATTTCCCTCCACTGAAGAAGATACATAAGCTAATAGTTCACAGGATCTTTTAGTGCTGCCTTAAAGCGTGCTATTTGGAGAAATTGCTTTGTTTATGGTAGAGTTGTACCCTTATGAATTCTGGTGTTCTGAAACAACTGTTATCATTTTGCCTACCATTGTAGGTATTTTCAGCCACTGTGATTAGATCAAAATACTTTGCAAATGTGAAGCATTTTTCTCCTAACCCTGTTTGGGATCTGTCTGCATTTTCGATACATCATTTGGCAGAGGCTGCCTTTTTTTCCAACCGAACAGTCACCCATCTCTGAAATATTTTGCAAGACGGTACAGCAGCTGTGTGAAAAGCTGGCTGATTTCAAAGTGATCTCCAGCCCTGTGATTGTCCAAGCTCCAACACAGAACTGAGGGTGATTATAGCCTACATAAAAGGTTATGGGCTACAGCAGGACTGGCTCCAAATCAAATGCTAAATAATTCCATGTGACTTGTCTGAAGCTGAAAATTTAGAAAACACTTGATTTAACTCCACAAATATTTGTTGAATACCCATTATATGAAAAATAATTGGTTTCATGCTAATACCCCAAGAAAAATAGGTTTCAAAGTTAAGTCATCAAAGCACATACTGGACATCTAGGAAGGTGTCCTTCAATAATATTACAATTCTATGCAGTACTCATCCAAGCCATATGATTGAGTGAAGATAATTAAACGGGTATATTTGGGAGAAGACCAATTCCAGGCACCACAGCTACTCTAATTCCACATCAATTCCCTTTTTGATGAATTCACATAAAGCAATTGAGACATTATTTGGACAGTTGGGTTCTTATGGAAGAATCTGCAAATATTTTCACCAACTATAGATTAATTTCCATGAATTGGAAACTGGGTGATTAAAGCCAAGCAAAGAATAAAGAGTTTTTATATACCAAGCTTACCATTTCCAAGAGACCCTAAAAGCTGGAGGTGGAGTGTGCTCTTATGAGTTGAGCTGAGGAGGGAGCTGAAATAGATGTCATGGTAATATTCAGCAAAAGGCAAGGGCTGAATGGTAAATCAGATCATATTTACCATTTAATAAGTACCAATGAGTGCATAAGGTGATAAACCCAAGTTGGGACATCAAGTCAAATTAGAGTATAAAAATAAGTAAATAGTTAATTAATTAATTACAGGCAACAACAATGTGGGTAAAAAAGGAGAGAAGAGGTCTAGAGAGAGAAAACATTTGAATTTCTTTTTTCATTTTAAACTCAGTGCAGAGAAATGTCAAGCTCAAGGAAATCACCAGGTAACTTGAAGAGTAATGCACTATTCAAGACTCATACATGTGATTTTTTTCTCCTTAAAATGTTCCCTTGAGAAAAAGGCATTTATGGTTGTTTGCATCCATCACATATGGAGCAGAGGCTTGTAAAGTAAAGAAGTGGGCAATAAAGTGCTTGTCCCGTTTGCTCACTCTGGCTGGCAGTGTGGGACAGACAATCCAGGAGAGTTGAAGGTAGAAATTTCTCCTAATCATCCTTTTGATCTGCCAGTATTCTGGTGCTTGTCCTAATTTGGATTCTTATCACATCCTTTTTGCATATTATTTACCATAATGGAAGGGTCAGTGCTCCAAAATGAGGTAAAGAGATGCTTGTGGAAGAATGATAAGGATCGTCTGAGGGTTAATTTCAGCTGTGTGCTCTAGAATTAAACCGTACATTGCACTAGTTATATTTTTGCATTCTTAAAGTTTAAGGACTGTACTACCTACGTGTGTACTACTGTAAATGTTCTAAGAAGTGAGGTTTCACATGCTGTCTGCTTTCAGATAACTCTGAGTGGTAAAAGTTTTTTTAAATTTCCTTAGCATATGATCAACATATATTGATGCCATTCCAGAAATATTGATTGAGAACCCTGGAAAGCAAGAGAGACATTTCCCTTAGTCATCTATGGCCGTACCATCCTGGACACACCCTATCACATCTGATCTTGGAAGCTAAGCAGCGTCGGGCCTGGTTAGTACTTGGATGGGAGATATTTCCCTTAGTCATAAACTGAATATTTGTAATATAAAACCTTAAGTGTTCCAAGAAAGAGGTTATGAATGAGGTGATAGTCTCTCTCACTTTTCTTAATCCAGTCTAGGGAGTTAAGGAAGTCATTATTGAGTAACTGATAGTTGCAGTGAAATTTTAAAAGCCTGATAGTTTGGTAAGAAGCAAGTCGTGGTGGGGTTCACTCTCTCAGACAGAACAGAAGTAACCTGCTTCTACACACGCTTAAAGTGAGATGTGCAAAGCAAACCCTTTAGCTGTAGAAAACATGCATAGTGACATCAGTGAATAAAAACTTCTCCAAATGAGTATGATGTGAATCACTGTAGGGGGACAGGGCTGTATCAACCACCACACATGGAAGTTACAGTGCGTCTGGTTTTTCTCATACTTGTTGGATTCCAACCATAACCTGAAAAAGTAGACCCTGTTGTCCCCTAGGAAGATGGGTGGACTTCCCCAGTGCTGAAAGTTAATTCAGAAGTAGATACTGGTTTCAAATACAGTTTAGATTTGCAAGCTCATAATGCCCTTTATCCAAAATTCATTTGCTATTGTCCTACATCTGCCTCAGCACACATACAAAAGGAGATAAGGGATGCTCTGGTTGCAGCAGATGCCTCTTGAGCACAGCATCATGTTCCCTGGCTCTATCTCTTTTCAGCCCCTGGGTGCCAAGACCTGGTGCAGATCAGCTGTGCCTTTCAAGAACTCAGGCCTTACCTTGCAGGCTGTTTTCCTGCTTCTCGGCCTCGGAGCATTTCCCAAAGATATGGGAATTGGTTCAGTTTGGGTGAATTTGCAAGCATGATAACACAGTCTGAAATGAACTCTTACCCTGTGGAAGAGGAAAGTCTTAGGAGTGAAAGCTCTGTTTTTCACTTGCCAACATAGTTCTGAGATGCTTGCTGCGGGGTTCCTTGGCAGGCCCTAGGGGACTGTGACCCAGCTGTTAACAGAGGTAACAGGTTTAAGACGTACGTTTCCTTGTTTTGCTTCTCTGGCTCCCTCTGTCCATTTCCCTACTCATGTTTTCTGAGACCACTTCAAAAAGAAATAAACTGCATTCTGTGCACTGTTTCAGGTTTTGCTGTCAGGGAAATTCAAACTATGACAACGGTCTTAAACATTGAATTTCTTAGTAACAATTTTATGCTACATTGAAGTTGGGAGGCTGCTACATTCCCAGCAAAAACTAATATGTTATCATATTCCACTTGTATTTGACTACCCTATGAGAGTCTTCAGAAACTTCAATTTTAAAAAAAAATACAGTAAGTAAAACATGCATAAAACATGGCCTAAAATCAGAAGGAAATTCAACCACTGAGAAAAACACTAATGGAAACATCTCTTTCAAAAACTAAACTGCAGAGATAAAAATATTGGAAGACAAATTCTAATAGTACTGATTATTTTAATGAAGGCACTATTATATCTGGAAACAGTATTTCTGCCGATTCCACTGAGTTTGTATACTGTATCTTTGCATTGGTATTTATTTGATTATCTCCCTGGTATTATAAATACTGATTAAGTTTCTATAGCCATTTTAACTAAAGAAGGCTTTTAAAGTGTAATTTTGTGTTACTCATTTCAGTGTGTTCTATAAAAGGCACCAGCGGTTTAGAATTTATCTGAGGTAAGTGAAATACCTCATGATCTTGTTTCTTTATAAAATGTCACACATTTTTCAGAGTCCTCTAAGCTTTCTTTCTGTCACTCACATATATTGCAGAAGCAATTGCTGTAGTGAAAGGTAGGGTTCCTATGTTTTCTCTGTCTCCTTTAAGTGTCAAATATGGGAACATAGAAAAAGCAAACACCCTCTATTGAATGATCTATCATTCATTGGAAGGTGATGGATAGGGTCAGACTCATTCGGGCAGTAAATTCACATCCATTTTATCAGAAAGCTTTTTGACATAGTTCTGGAAGTCCTCCCTTGATGTAAAATATTATCTTCTTCTCCTTGCTACCCTCTCTGTATTTCCTCCTCCTGGGTCTAAAAAGCAGAGAGATTTCAGATATATTGAAGAATGTTTGAAAAAATCAAATACATCTATCTGATCTATTCAATGAAAGTCAGTGCCTTGATAATCTAGAACTTTCCAAAGAAAATGAATTACTTTATACTTACAAAGTCTTCTTCTAAATTGAAATGAGTTGGAAATAAGGTAATTGTCTCACACACTGAGAAACAGGTGTAGGTGCTATTTGGAGGTCCAAATGAACATGCCAATTAGTGCAGTAGGTTTATGTGCAAATGTTGTCTCACTTAATTGCCATATCTAAGGAAATTGGACTTTTCATAAAATAAATTTTAGAAAATAACACTACCACTAATCATCCAGGAGCTTTGATGATACAATGTTAATAGATGAATAGAGAATGTCAGCACACTGCATCTGCATTTGGACCTTTGGAGACACCGAATTTAAATGCCCTGGGTTCTTCTCCTACAGTAAGGATTGGCATTATTGCCTATGTCACTGGGATTATGGTGCTGCCTGGAGAAGAGAAAAACAGAAAGTCAGCTCTGATTTAACATGTATGTGTAGGTAATGAAAAATATAGAAAAATGTGATATATCCTGGAGGAATTCAGTAAGGCAGAAAAGGGCAGGAAAGCAATACCTTTGAGATCTAATATCACAATTACATATCAGAAGCAATAATATAAATTAAGGAAGGATTAACAGTGAGATAATATTTTTCTCTTTATTAATTTTCACCTAATGGAAGAAAATGAGAGGAAGCAAGGTAACTTTGTGAACATGTCAAATCTGACATTTGGATTGTGATATTTTTAGATCAAAGTGTATATAATTGTTATCTGGGAGTCTGAGGCAGGAGGATCACAAGATCAAACCCAATCTGTGTAATTTAGTGATTTAGTGACACTCTGTCAAAATATATGGTATAAAGGGCTGGGGATGTAGCTCAGTGTGAAGGCTCTGGATTCATCCTCCAGTAACACACACACACACACACACACACACACACACACACACACACACACACAATTATTCAATGAATTTCCATAAGCCAAATGATACACAAAGTTATTTAACACTGATCATTTAGAAATGTGATTTATGTCACACAGGCTGCTGTTTGTGGTAACAGAATGGCTCTTTGGAAATAGCACCTTATAAAAAATGCTGGCGCCCTCAAAACCCAGGCACTTGTTTGAGTACCTGTGTGTTGTGTTTGAAATAAGAGTTGATTACAGTTATTCTGGGGCTGTCTTAGAAGTGATAGAAAAGACATGATATTCTTTTCTGAACAAATTATATCAGCTATAAATACTGTACTAGGTTTACACAGAGCTATTTTACTTTTGGAGCAAATAGTTTGAAATAATGTTCTTTAATATGATTTTGGACAATCCAGATATTTTGAGGAGTGGTTATAAGTATAGAACAGAATGTACTTAAAGAAGTTAATGTAACCTACTCCTTCTGTTCAGGGGGTTTTAGAAGTTGGCACATCTGCAAGTTGTTTTTTTTTTTTTTTTTTGGTGGTACTGGGGATTGAACTCAGGACCCTGCGCTTGCTAGGCAGGTGCTTATTCCACTGAGCTATATCCCCAGCTCCTTATCTGCAAGTTGTTGCATGGCTGATATTTTAGACAACTGGTATTTTAGACAAACTTACTACTTATTATGCAGAATATATACTTTTTTCATTTCAATGTATGACACATATATTTCTTTTACTACATTTTGGGGGCAATGAAATTAAATTCCAGTGTATAATTGACTCCACATTCCTAAGAACTGTTAGCATCTAGCTATGAAGAGAATGCTTATGTACACAAGTGAAATAGAACAACTTTAAAGAAGACCTGACACTCTTGACAGTGGGTTCCACATTTGTGAGAGATAAACTTAGTTTATATGTAGTTCTTTTTCTGGGCATTTTTTTCTCCCCTTCTGATTTTTGATTTAAAACAGTGATAACCCCCTATAGCAGTGTTTTAATACTTTTTGGTAATTATTAACACAAGAAAAGAGAGCTTTTGTTTGATCAGGGTTGATGGTTTGAATGCCTTACTTTTTTGGTCTAATCAATTTCACACAGAATGAGAAAAACTGAGAGTAACGTTACAATAAACCTCCTGTTTTAGCATCTCTGATGAATGCATTTTTATTCATTCCCTCTAATATTGGGCCTTGATCCTCTTCCTTTTATGTGTATGCACTTGCCTGTTGCTTCTCTTGGCTTAGAGATAAGACCATGCTTCATAGAATGGAGACATTTACCAAGCAGCTAAAAGAATACTTATCAATAGGTCATGGGTCTTCAGTTTGGTATCACAGGTAAACTTCATTAAAGACAACATCACAGGTAAATAGCCCTATGTTATGATTTGGTTCTAGCTGTCCCCCTCAAGGCCTCATGCAGTCATGGGGCAGCCTTCTAGATTTATGCTTGCTTCATGGTCCAATGTTGGAATTATGGGTATGAGTGCTACATCTGCCCTGGGGTAGTATGCATACAATGTGAGGGAGGGAAAGAGGCCGCTTGCAGTTGGCACACCTCCCTTTTGCTGTTGTTCATTTTGCTGTCTTCCACCACCGTGAACTATTGCCCTCTGCCATGTGCCACTCTGCCTCGGAGACAGCCGAGTATAGACTAAGACCCCCACCAACTGTAAGCTAAATAAATCTTTCCTTCCTTAAGTTTGGTATCAAGTATTTTGTCTCACCAATGAGAGAAAAGTAACCAAGACACCGTACAATTGCTGTTAGAGCCTTATATGGCATCTGTGTGTATTGCATTCATTTGCCATTTTCTAGAGTCAAAAAAGCAAGCAGTTTTCAGACATAACTTTCATAACTGTGCTCTGCTTGTGTAAGAGTGTATTTTGTTAAACACAGGCTCCCAGCTGCTTCTTAATGAGATAAAAACATAAATTCAGGGAAAAATAGACGAAAAAGCTGAGACTATTAGTAGAGTTACCAAGAAAATGAATCACAAGAGGATTTGGACCAGGCTACCCTGGTAGAAGTAGCCTCTGATTGTGGACAGACACAACTGAGCTCAGTGTTGCATTTGAAAGTTATCAGCTGCTAATTTGGCAACCTTTATGATGGAGAGGGGAGAGACTTCAAAATGCATGCTTGATAAAGGTCATTCTTTAAAATAGTTGTAGCATTTAAGTGTTTCTGGATAACTGGAAAGATCTTTGGTGTAAGTAGTGAAGAGTTTTGACTTGTAAGCCTGACAGATAACCAGGAAATAATATAAATTTTTAAATGTTAAATTTTTTAAAATTTCTGATATTTTCTGGAATTTTTTAGCCTTTACTGTTTCACAAGGGTGAGGTAGCACTTAGCAGATGACATCTGTATGAATTGCCAAACAGAAATGTAATGGTTGGGTAGAGTAGTCTTAATTATCTACTGCTTAATCATCCGAAGTATTTAATGCTTTTAATGTCAGAACTTGGTGGACCTCACTAAGCGTAAGTATCCTCTGCTCAGTTAGTAGATTATCTCTGAACAGGCTGTGAGATATTACAGCTTGCAGTTCACAGAGAGATTTCTACCTTCCAAATTGTGATGTTGCTGAATGAAATAATAAGCAATGTCAGATAAAATGAAACACTAGTCAAAAGACTGAAACCACATAATCCATTTTTAGCAGCAAGATATTTTCCACGTGTAAAACAATCATCTTCTGGATACTTAGTGGTTTTCTCAAGTTAAAAGCATCTGCTAAAAATGTAAGTGAGTGATGGATTAGAGGTAATATTACTGAACTGAGAAAAATTCAGTTATGCATTCAATGAAGAATGTGAGCAAGTGAAAAGTATTTTCATTTTGTCTGTGATAGGTTTTCTTCTACCTCTTAATATCAAAATAATTGAAATAAAAATGCCCTGTTTGTCACAGCACTCTCATATACACCCTCATATTAACTGCAGTATTTGCGAGCATTATCTGTAAGCTTTGGCGGCTAATTTCACTCATCTGTTTTTGGCGGCAGAGACACTGCTCTGACTTATGAAATTCCATCTAGCTCATTCTTCCAAAACCAAAGAATGTTTTATCTTCCGGTTCCAAAACAGATGATTGCTCTTCCTTCAAAGTCACTAGGATGGAAGGTGCACGCTTTTTTTTCCAGTGTTCAATCTCATTATAGAATCACTCTCACAAAGGTGCATATGTTTCGTCCCTCCATGCATTATAGAGTTTCTATTGGAGGCTGAACTGTTTTCCTTTAACTCGAGCTGTGTAGGTCTAGGACACAGCAGCTGAGGCCCCTGGAAATGACTCCAGTCCCGGCAGACAGCTGCGCTTCCTGGTAGGTGAAAGGCTTCTGCTGTCCTGGCCATTTCTTAGGGAACAGCTCTAGGTTGTTTTAGCACATATTAAATAATTCATTCAAGTGGTATCTCTGATTCTGAAAAATTTCTGTAGAAACAACCACTTTTCCTTAAGAATGTTACCCTATTTAAAATAAGCCAATAAAAGTTTTTAATTTGTGGAAGTTATGGAGGCGTTTCCCGAGTTAGGTTCCTAAGACTTGATCTAACTGTAAATCCTCATTCTGCAACCTCATTTAGAGATAGTATTCAAATTAATGAGGTTATTTATTAAAATTGCTATATATATTACATAGACTTTTATGGAATTAGTTCACTACAACACTGATAGAATTACATATTGTAATAGTGAGGCTAAGTGTGCATGTGTGCACATGTCCTGGAAAATGGTTTTTATATGTAAATTATTTATAAATTAATTTTTCTTGTTTCTTTTAATTTATTTTTATTAGTACTTGATTCCAGTATAAAATGTTTACATTCATTATGTGGTGCTGGTACATTTACATAATACATTTTAATTTCTTTTTGCTTATTACTACTACTATTGTTTCGAGGTTCTAAACAAAATGTTAGTTTTTAAGCTTTATGTTTGGAAATTTTTTTCACTTTGCTTTGAAAATGAAATATTTTCTGATAATTCCTGACAAAGATCCTTGAGTAATAGCTGATCTCATTCAAGAGTTTAAAGTTAGTTCTTTAGAACTTTATATAATTTAAACATCTTAAATATAATATATTGATATTCTTTACATATTTCAGTATTCTTATTGAAAAATTCATGTACTAAACAATTTTTGTAAATCTAATATATGAAACTTATAAATATGGTAAAACTTAAAATCACCTAATATTCTAATAATTAAAATTGGTTCAATGTAAAATTTAAA
>PVLD010019910.1:0-35136 GCA_004027595.1 Dinomys branickii
AGTGTCAGCTCTGCTTCAGTGAGACAAAAGCCTTTCCCGAAGTAGTCGAGATTGTATTCAGTGGGGCAACTTTTCACCACGAGTTTCTGCGCTACCTGTGAAGTGAAGAGACCTAATACTGTGTATCTAGCGGAGTAGACCACCGTGGAGGAAAGTGATCTGTCTCTACCCGGATGTGCGTCCTGAGCTCACTCTCACCTGACGCCATCGTTTCTCTCCTCTGTTCCCATCCAGTCTGTGAAGCTTTTCCTTGAGGTGATGTTCATCCTCTGAGCCCATCAGTGAGCGCAGGAGAAGGCAAAACCTCCTCTGCTGGCCGTTGCACCTTTACCAGAGGTAGCTGTGGGACGGGCTGGGTCTCATTTGGCCAAAAACTGCTTTTGACGTGTGTTTGCTCTTGCCCCTTTTTCCCTCTCCCTTTCTCTCTGCCTTTTCTCAATCAAAGGCTTGTTGACTGTTGTCTGAGTTACTTTTCTCTCAGGGCTGAGATAAAATACCCAACACCCAAAGTTAAAGGGAGAAGGTTTATTTATCTCATGGTTTGTGGAGGTTTCAGTCCATACCAGCTGTTCCGAGGCAGGTGGCAAATGACAGAGGGGCAACAGTTCATGGCAGTGGAAGACAGCAAAGGCAACAAACAAAAGCCAAAGCGGAGGTGAGGGGATAAGTCTCTTTATGCCCCTATTATCTTATCTAGACTGCTGGGATTAGGGTGGCCATTCCCGTCTGTGTACCAGTCCAGCAATCACTCACCCCTAATCCCAGCATTGCACTGTGAATCAGTCACAAACTCTAGATTCAGCTGCCTCCAGAAAAGCTCCATCTAAAAGTACACGAGGCTTTAGGGGGACATCCAGACTGAAACCATAATAGGTGTGTTATTTCTCTAATGAATTCCAGTTGAACTTACTAAATTTTCAGCCCTGTTTGCCTGTTAAGGCAGCAGTGTAAAGGAAAATCGGAACAGGAGATCTTTTCCTTTGGGCTGTGTGGAGGCGCCATCTAAGAGCATGTGGAGGAAGTCCTTGTTTCTGTGGGGCAGAGTTAATTTGGGTGCTTAGTATGCAAGTTGGAACAGCATTTTTGTTCTGGAGTGGGTTTTGGGAGGGCGAGTGGTCCTAGGGTCTTCCTTCAGAAACTCAAACTAATTCATTTACTCCATCCATCCTTTCCTGGAACCCCCGTCCTCATCACTTTTTCTTTTACCCATGAAAAGAGAGCAAAAGATGCTCGGAACAATCAGTTTGCAGGTTTCTTTCATACTTTTTAGTCAGCAGGTGATTTGCACCATTTTAGTGCAAATTATCTTTTGTGAGGCTATGAGTAATAGTTTTTATAGGAAAGATGTGTGATGGCTCAAAGTGTGGGATGGGGCAGCTCGCTTCCCCAAATGGACTTGGAATGTGCCAGTCCCTTTAGGTGGACAGGAGTTTTAATTACCAGCCTCAGGCATCAGACAGAAGGGAGCTGAGAGCTGAGGAAGGCACAGGAGTGCCGGGGGTGTTGGGAGAAAGACTGAGTGAACTTCATTGTCTTGGTTTGTAACTGTGAAGGTGATATTTCTATAACAGAGGGGCTAGAACTTTGTACTCTGCCCTGTGCATTAGGAAAGTCATACAGAAGATCTTTTACTTATAGCATAATTAGGGAAATAGCCAAAATCTGAAACCACATGTCTAAGGAGTTTAAGTAAATTTCCCAAGGGAGGTGAGGATCCTTGTACAAATTTGGATTTCGGTGACCTTCAGTGTTCTGTTATGCTGAAGGAACTAGCAACTCTAGCTCTCTGAAGTTTTGCTGAGTTTGAAAATGATAAGTTTATTCCAGTTCCAAATTCCAAATTCCACCCTTCTGAATTTGAAAAATGCTGTCTTCCTCTTAGCTTCTCAGGGGATGCGAGGCCTGGCTCCCTGACACCTTGTTCCTTTGTACTTTTCCTGACAGTTTGCTTCTTAGCGCATGGAGACTTCACGTGACTGGGCTTGCTGGCATAGTTGGTGTGGTTTATCAAGGCAAAAAAAATTTCTAGTGCTGGAATATCTTTTTCTGAGTGAAAAAAAATGTGAAATGCTTTCTACATGGTTCTTATACCAACTTGTTGTAAAGAGATTATCATTTAAAAAATCTTCATTAGGAATTAATATACACTTTTGTGTGTAAAATGTGATTTTAAAAAACTGCAGTACTGATCTCAAGTTTTAATTAAAAACTCAAGTTTTATGTAAAAACATAAATTCTATGTATAATATATCCCTATTCTTTTGTAATTTTTTCTTACTTTTACTTAAACACGAAAAAGGTATTCTTCTGCATGCCCACATGGAAGACCCCCTCTCCTATAGCTTCCCCCAGCGTGGCATACAGATGTGTCATCATTCCTGTGTATGCAGATGCAGTGACATGAACAGGACAAGCTTAACGACTTCTATTCTAACGTTCCTGGCTCAGGGCCTGCTTTCCCGTCTTCTCACAGCAACAATATCCTATCCAATTGTCACATGGGTCACAGTCTCACTTCCTGGAAGTTCCATTAAAAACCTTTCAAACACTTCTTCAAAGAGACCTCGCCTGAGCATTCTTGCTAAACCCCCTCCCCGATTCCCACTCTGTCTCTCTCTTAAATCTACTTTATTTTTCTTCATGGTAGGGATCACTGCCCACCATTTTATTGGTTACTCTTTGCCCATCAAACTTGATTATACATCCCATGAAGTGAAATTTTCAATGGTTTTTCTTCATGATGTAGAATATGGAATAAAGGAACTGACCACTTGGAACATGGGAAGGGCGCAATATAAACTTGCACAGGGCAGGAGAGACTCCATTTTCTCTCTCTCTCTTTTTAAAATTTCCATATTAAGGGAAGTCATTGAAGTTCACTGAAGCTGTAGTTGACACCACTCTTCACCCCCTCCCCTTGGTTAGTTATCAATTCACTTAAAAGTGGAGCAAAGTCATAAAAGGGGAACAGAACAAACAGGACAAATTGGGAAGCAGGCTAAAATTTAAACCGCAGTGGTCACCTGGAATCTGGCTGTCTGAAAGCTTCCGGGACAAGTAAACTTTGTGATAATTGTGTGACATTCTTGCAGGATTCCCAAAAATGAGGCAGTGATTAGTATGGAAATCTAAAATGTACTTAAATTGAAGGTGAGACCCAGATCAGCGCAAACGTCTCCTCTGGCTCCTGGTGAGAGTCTGTCCGTCAGCCGGCTCAATGAAGCTTTGTTTGTTCCGGCTCTTTTGGTCTCGTGAGTGCTGTTCTCCATGAACTCACTTGCCATGTCAGTTGAGTGAATGAATAAATGAACTGACCATTTAAAATTCATTTCCTTTAAACGTGTATCCCTGTTCAACAATAAAGTCAAATATGGACATCATTTTCATCAGTGTCTTTTGGTCAGTTTCTGATGGTCATCTCGTAACGCAGGCCAGCCAGTGCAAACCACAGACAGAGGGAAATGACACATCCTGCCCAATAAGGAGGATCTCATGAAGTCACTGAAGGTGATACTGGAACACTGCTAAGCCCGTGGTAAATCTGGATCTAGCAAAGTCAAACTATGTAAACACTGGAAAAATGACATAAAGGTAACTGGCAGGCATGAAGACAAGACAGTTTCAAAAGAGAGAGACATAAATATGAAAGAATTAAAATCTGAGTTATTTGGAAAAGTCAATGAAAACTTTAAATATTAAAAATTGCTGATCTTATCATCTAGCTGTGAAAGTCTAACACAAAGTAAAGGATGTTGTATAAGATGATTAATCTTGCTCCCATATAGATTGTCCCATAATTAAACAATTCTCTTTAGCACATAGTTTCAATTATAATCAAAAATTGGTTAAATAAAAGGCAAAGCAAACTTGATTTTGTCGTTGTGGTTTTATTTCTCAAGCTGAAGTCTTGGTCATACCTAGTTATTCCTCCTACTATAAATTATAAACTTTTAGTTATCATTTAAAATGTATTCGGTGTCCTCTTCCTGGTACCATTTGTTCTTTGAGAACTGGAGTCATGGAACAGGGTAAGTACAATATTTAGAAGTGCTTACGGTGTCAAAGTAGAACAGAGGAAGGAGGAAGGAGTAGGAGGATGCAGGATTTCCGAAGGATGCAGTGTCTGGATTGGGGTCTCATTGGCTAATTAGGGGTGAACTCAGGGGGTTAGAGGAAGATGGGGGAATTGTCTCCCACGGCAACTAACAAGATAGTTTGGGCTTTTGGGTTGTGCATGTGTTGTTCAAATCCCTGTTCTGTCTTTTACTTGCTTGTGAATCAAGGTATATTTCTGACTGAGTCTAATTTTGTTTTTTGCTGCGCTAGAGACAGAATCCAGGGCCTTGTGCAAGCACTCTGCCACTGAGCTCCACTCCAGACTTTTACTTTGTATTTTGAAATAGGGTTTTACTGAGTTGCTCAGGCTGGTTTGGTGCTCATGAGCCTCGTGACTAAAGTTTCTGCATACCTGGGACTACAGGTGGGTGCCACCTTGCCTAGCTTCTGAGTCTGATTTCTTATTTGAAAAATTTTAGGTAGAAAATTTAGCACACTATAGGTCTAAGTTACTGTGAAATAATAATGGCACCTCTGTTCTACTCTCTCCCCTAAGAACCTGTGTATAGATAGTTGATAGCTATATCACGATATTGTTTCTATTTTCCTTAGCTGGATTTGAAGAATTGGAAATGCCCTTTGCACTGGGGAGCTGTTGTCAGTGAAAACTTAGACACGTTAACTAGTGATACCAGTACAGCCATTTCTAACACTAGAGAGCAATTCCTCCTTTGCTAATGTTTACCTGCTGCCTTCTGTGATGGGGGGAGGGAGCAGGTGACACTAGCTGGGAAGTGCTGCCATGAAGAATCCATGGAGAGAAAAGGTCACGCTTCTTGATTACACAGCAGAGAACGGGCGGGTGGTAGTTTTTAAATCTTTTAATTCAGAGAATGGAAAATGTTTTTCAATTTTGCAAATGTGAGTGGTTAACTTGCTGTGTACCAAATGCCCTGCACTGTTTCACTTAATGTGCATTTGAAGATAGGAGCTGCTATTGCTACCCGTTCCCACATGAGGATACTGAGGTTTAGACAGGCTGGGTAACTTGGCTAACACTTCACAGGAAATGATATGTAAGATTCTAATGCAGGTCTCTTTTCAGAGTTAGTGATCTTAACCAGTGTACCTAGCTCCCAATTACTGCATATTTACAGTGGGTTGTCATTTACTTATAAAATTAGCTGCTGGGAGACAGTCCATGTTTATTTTTAATACTGACTTAAAACAAGGTAATTTATCATATCAGTAACAGAAAAGAATGTGGATAGCACAGGCCAGACAAGCAGTGTCAGCCAGTGAGGGCACTGTTCATTCATCAAATATGTGTAGCAATACTTTGAATCAGGCAATATTTTGAATGAAGAACATATAGAGTTGCTTTTAGGAACTCCTATTTATGAGGAGACAGACCCAGAAAGAAGTGACACCAGAGTAAGAAAAGAGCAAAACCACAGGAGCACATGAAGTGTGACCATTATACAGGGCTGATCACCCCGGTTTAAAAATTCAGGGATGGTTGCACACCATGACAGCCCTAGGAGGCCGATCTCCATGGGCAACATCAACTGGCAATCTGCTTCTGGCTTTCAGTTGGATTTGGCCCCAGGGAAGCACCGTTAGGGATCAGAGGCAGGGAGCTGAGTAAAGATAGACAATTTATTTCCCCAGATTCCTACTTTTGGAGCCATCACCTGCAGGTTTTATTATTCTTCTGAAAGTGATTATTCTTTTATCTTTTATTTTATTTTATTGTATTTTAAAGATAAAAGAATGTAGACATATAAACCAGAATAACACAAAAACAATGCAGGAAATACAAAATTATAGAGAAGATAGTAGGGAATTAGCACTGGATGCTGTATTACATGTTATCTTCGCATTAGTTAACACAAAAACAATAAAGGAAATACCAAATTATAGAGAAGACAGTGGGGAATTAACACTGGATGGTACATTACATGATGTTATCTTCACCTTTGTTACACAGTTATACAGATGATGGCTCATTTGATTAATCAATTTTCTCCACCCTCATCTCCATTGTTCTACCACCCAATCAGTCATCTTCCCTCTGATAATAACTGTACTTTTGGGTTTATTTACTCCCTCGGACTCTCACCTTGGGAAGAGACATGGCTGCTTCAAATTATGCTTTAACATATATGGGTGTATACAAATTGCTATGGCAGGAGGTGGAAAAGCATCCATGCTCAATGACAGTAGATAGGCAGGGAGCCAGGTTCACTATGGTCAACACCCCACTGACAAGCCCTCAAGGCCATTGGGGGTCCAGTCGAGTTGGTGGGGTTAGCCAGTGAACCACCAGGCTTCACCTTGATACATTGCATCTGGAGGTCCAGTCCAGTCCTCAGGGTTGCCCAAGCAGACCACCAGGCTCCGCCCTGGCAAGGCTCTGCCGAGGGCCTGGTTGAGTCCACGGGGTTGCCCCCAGTGGACTGCCTGGCTCTGCCACATCGCCGTGCTGCTGGAGACCCCATCCAGGTCTTCAGGGTTCTCGTGTAGCCCAGAGGGACCCCCTCCCTCCTCAGGCTACTGAGTCCCTGTCAAGCCCCCCAGGGTCCCCTTATAGACCACTAGGGTCTCCCTGCGGGCCACCTATGACTCTTTGGAGGCTATCCCCACCCAGCAAGAGAAACGGGTCTGCACCGTAGTTCCAGGTCTTCACCTCCTCCCACCTCCTGATCTCCAGTGTTGCCATTTCCACCCCTTGCAGCTGGGCATTGGGTGCACTTACGATGCTGGGCACAAGGGTGTGAGGTCTCCCCCAGCCGTGCTCACTGTGGTAGTCCAGGGTGTGTACTTAGTTTAGGTATTAGTTCTAGAAGAGAACTGGAGGATTTTCTTGGGTCTGCTGTGTAGAGTATGTTGTCTCTTGGACACCCGGACTGCTGCTTTTTGTGTAATTTATTGCTGTGGCTTCATACAAGGTTCATATATGCAAGCAGTATGGAGACGCTCTTGGTGCTCATATTTGTAGTTTAGGGTGAGTCCTGAAGCCCATGGACTCAGCCTGTTGCTATGAGGGACACATGTTGAGTGCTCGGGCCACCGAGACTTAAGATGTGCAGAGAGGGAGTTCAAGGTGGGAGCTGAAGCCTGGTAACTCAGCTCGTGCTTCCTGCTTGGTGTTGGAGTGAGAAGGGCATGGGGCTGTGTGGTTCACCTCCATTTGCAGCTCTCTCTTACTGTTGTGCTTCAGTTCCCATTTGTTCTTTGGCTGAACCCCTGGGAATTGCTGTGGCCCTGGGTTTGCTGCCACTGCTCTGTACTGCTGTCTGCTGGTAGTTGCTCACACAGTGAAGTAGGAGGCCACAGCCTCGGAGCAGGCATAGACCTGGGTGTGGTGGGCTGTGTACTGGTTGCTTTGACTCCATCTTGCCTCCAGGCCCTGATGAGAAAGGTTGCTGCTGGGTGGGGATTCTGTTTTAGTGGCTGTTGTAACTTTTCATCCTCACATTGGGTTTGACAACACCTCCTGACCTCCGTGCTTCTTTTCCTGGCTGTGCTTTCTCCTCTCTGGTCCTGGACCAGCTCTTAGACCTCTGCTCTCCCCTGGCTGAGTAGGGAGTCTCCCGTGAGCATGGTCTCCAAAGCTGAAGCTGTGAGTGCTGGAATGAGGGTGTGTTTGGAGTGGTGACTTTCTCCTTCTCTGACTACTCTTTCTCCCTGAAAGCCATTATTCTTTTTTTTTTTTTTTTTTTTTTTTGCGGTACTGGGGATCGAACTCAGGACCCTGCGCTTGCTAGGCAGGCACTTATTCCACTGAGCTATATCCCCAGCCCTGAAAGCCATTATTCTTGTTGGATGGCCCTCTCTGTATGGTTCTTTCTCTCTTTAGTAGTTGCTTTTTTCAAATAAACTATATTAAAATTTCCACAAATGACCCAGTTTGAGTGCCATCTTAGTCCCATGGTTGTGCTGGGAACAATGATCACACTTTTATTTGAGAAAAACTACTTAGCAGGTTATAATGTCCATTGAAAAGAGATACAAGAAAGTGCTGAGACCAAAGAAGACAATACAGTAATTCTGATAAAAATGACTGGACCTGAACTTGGATTATTGATGTTTTGGTAGAAAGAAGAGGAGGGATGCACAGATACTTGGTGATATAATTCCTATAACTTGAAGCAACCCTTGTAACCAATCAGATTTATCCTCACCCAACACTACTAGGTGCTTTAGTTCATTTTTCTGTTGCTATAAGATGCAACTGGACATTTCATTTGGGTCACAGTTCTGAGGCTGGGACATCCGAGGGCATGGAGGCAGCTGTGCTGAGAGAGTTATGCCGTTTCACTATGTGGTAGAAAGATGGAAGGCAAGTCAGTGCATGAGAAGGGAGACAAGGGAGAGCTTCACTTTATAACAACCAGCTCGCATGAGCAGAAATCCAGCTGTGTGAGTGTAACATTGATCAGTTCATTAGCATGGGGTCACCATGACCTGAAATCTCCCTGCAACTCTATGCTATGTTTCTACCTCCCAACACTGCCACACTGGAGAGGAATTGCCAACCTGGGAATTCCGGGGACACATCCAAACAACAGCACTAAGTAAGGTGAAATTCTGTCTTGTATTTTATCTCATGAATTTGAAAAGTAAAGATTTACAGATAAGTAGCAGAGAGGCAAACAGGACAGGTGCCCCCCAGACTTTAAAATAATGTGACATGGAGGCAGGCTTGGGAGAATCAGCAACGGTTCGAGTTTTTAAAGGTTTCAGAGTCCTGTCCCACTGGGTCAGGATGGCGTTTCTGGCTCCATCCCATCTTCCAGGGCCCACTAGGCGGTATTGGTAAGGGGTACACGGGCCAAAGAACACTTCCCAGGCCAGTCTGGGATCCCTGAGGCACAGAGACGGGACGCTGGGCTTTGCGCCTATGCATGCAGCCAGCTCATCCATGTAGCAGATGTAGTTGAGTTTGTCTTGACTGGTGTCTTTAATCACACCCCTGTGATGAAAGAAAACGGATGATTATTATCAATCCCTCCCTGCGCTGCATTTCTCAAGTTATAAGATCTACTCTTCCCCACCATTTTATTACTGCATTTTCATAATCATACTCTGTTTGGGAATGTGTGTTTGTGTTGGAAAGAAAAAAGAGGGTATAGGTTAGAATAATTAATTTGTGAATGGAGGTCTTCAAAAGAGGCAATTGGAAGAGAAACTTCCAGTTTTCAAATTTACTATGAAGATTAAATCTGCTCAGTCCTAGTACAGAAGTTGGGGTGAGTGGACAGGGTCAGAGAGCACCACACATGTGGACACCTGCATTTTGAAACTGACGTCAATTGTGTGTTGAGAGAGAATTCTTAGTCCACTATCATAGAACTTGACACAGATCATGAGCATAGTTTGTGTGAAACTATGAGTTATATGTATATCTGTTGTTAACAAATTTTGTGATGTTGCAATGCCATTTATTAAATAAATAGATAAAAAACAGGATACAGAATCAATACTAAAAATGAATAACTTTTCAGAATACCAATAATAGACTAGCTGAGAATGAAATTAGAGAAATAATACTCTTCACAATACCTTCCAAGATATATTAGGAATCAACATAAAAAGAAGAAAGTAATCTATAATCAAAATTACCAAATGCTGAAGAAAAGGGGACAGAAAATAATAGAAGGTAGATCTGCCATGTTCATGGGTTGGCGGAATTAATTTTGTTAAAATGGTCATATTTCCAAAGGCAATGTGCACATTCAGTGTAATCTCCATCAAAATTCTAATGTGGTGCTTCACAGAACTAGAAAAAAAATCCTAAAATTCTTACGGAAGCACAAAACAATCCTAAATGAAACAGTCATGGTAGAGACATGAGAATAGCTGAATAGCTGATGTCAAATGATACTACAAAACTGCACTAACAAAAACAGAATGACATTGGTACAAAAATAGACAGGCAAGTGGAAAAGAAGAAAGGATGCAGAAACAAACCTACACAACTAAGGCATCTGCTGAGAAGATAATCCTTTTAACAAATAGTGCTGTGGCCAGGTCTGTTGGAGCACGCCTGTAATCCCAGAGCTTGGGAGGCTGCAGCATGAGGGTTGCCATGAGTTTGAGGCCAGCCAGGGCTATGTAGTGACTTCAAGACTAGGCTGAACTATATAGCAAGACCCTGCCTCAAAAACAAACACACATACACACACACACACACACAAACAAACAAGCAACCCAAGTACCCTAATAACAACCACCACAAAAAGCAAATAGTGCTGAGAAATGTGATATCCATATATAGAAAAATCAAAAGTAATCCTTGTCTCTTACTCTGTAAAAAAAAAAAAATCAAGTCAAAATGGACCAAAGACCTAGATATAAGGCCTGGAATTTTGAAACTGCTAAAAAAAATACACATAGGGGAAATACTTGAAGCCACACCTACAGCAAAGACTTCAATAGGACTGCAATAGCACAGGAAGACATGCAAAAAAATAGATAATTTAATAAACAAGCAAAACATCGCAGGCCTCATTCTAAGAAGCAGGGACTCAATAGTGAACAAAACCAAATAGTCCTTGCCAGAGTTTGCACTTCAGTGAGGGAAGCAACAGACCATGAAAAAGCCTAGCTAAAATGATACGGAAAACATCGGTGGTTGTGGGTGATTTGAGAGGCGGAAGGCAGGTAAGGTGAAGGGGACGGGTGGGTTCTTTTCCATCACGTTTTCACGATGGTTTCTGTCTCATGGGGCGACATTTGAATATAGGCACGTGCAGGCAGCAGCGGGAAGACTAGCGAGGCTCAGAGAGGGTGATGCTGCCTGCCTGAGGAAGACTGAGGAAGCTGGGTGCCCTAAAGAGCCTGGATGAGGGAGCGGGGAGCAGCAGCGATGAGGCCTACAGAGAGCTGGGTGCCCTGCAGATCCGCACAGAGGTTGTAGGGAGCCTCGCAGCTTTGAAGGAAAGCAAGCGGAGGGCTTCAGATGGGAGGGTGTCACGGTGCGGCTCGCCCTTAAGATGGACAAGACGTAGTAGAACGTGTCCTGACGGCCTGGCCTCTGGGGGCAGCAGCAGAGCGCATGGGAAACACATAAATTTGAAAGATAGATGCTAACGGTATTTACTGATAAGGACTCTGAGAGGACAGGAGGAGAAAGCGATTATGCCAAGGTTTTCTCAGCTGGAATGAGTAGCTGTTACCTGCCGTGAGAAAGCCTCAGGGTAACTGGGGCAGAAAAGAGCACCGACTGTTTATTGGCCTGGCATGATGGCAGGTGCGGGTAGACCCCTCTCCTCAGGATACTGAGGCAGCAGGATCACTGGAGCCTAGGAGTTTAAGGCTAGCCTTAGCAATGTAGCAAGACCCTATCTCAAAAAAACAACAGAAAAGAAAAACTCATGTGTAGGCATTATTAAATTTGAGGTACCTGCGAACTATCTAAGTGGAGCAATCTAGAGTGAGTTGGACTAGAAATCTGGAGCTTTGTGGAAAGAGTTGAGTAAGCGACAGAAGTTTGGAGCCACAGTGTGTGATGGTATTAGAGGCACACACCTGGGTGAGGCCAGGTAGGAACGAGTGTAAGCAGACCTGAGAGCTAAGGTTAGGTCTCATCAAGTTTAGGAGCGAGGAACATGAGGTACTAAGAAATATAAAAAGTCTAAGAAGAGGAAAAGTAGGATGGACTTCTGGGGCCATGGAAAGGCAGGGTTGTCATCTGTTAGGTGCAGGCTTGTGCCCCACTGAGGAGGTCCGGGCCTCCTGTAATGTGACTAAAGCCACGTGTCTAAGTGGTGGCAGAATTAGGACTAAAACATACTGCGACTCAATACAGAGTTTTTTCTAATGCTCATACCGCTTCTCTAGGAGTGACTTTTATACTGAGAATCCTTGTTTCTTTTGTATTTGGTAATGGAGCTTATGAGAAAGTTTTCCCCGTAACAAGCTACATTCTATACCTTTGAATGAGCTGCTCCTTCTTGGTAAACTCATCCATCAGTCCCTGTGATGACGGCATCTTACAGAGTCCTGTGCGGAGAGGCAGAAACAACACTAAGGCCACATGTTTTCCTCATTTCTGGCCTCCTGCTGTTTACCTCAGCCCCAAATTCAGGGTGGAGCTGGAACGCACAGGTAAATTTCTGGAGGTAAAATCCCCTTACCTGTTCGCTTATCCATGGAGTCCTACTGCCAGATTATTAGACAGGTGCTGCTAGGGTCAGCACTCAGCCTGAGGCACAGTCCTCAGATGTCGGTACCCGCTCCACAGCTGGGCTGCTCTGTCCTGTCCATCTGCGGTCACACTTTTCTCTCTCTCCCTCTCCCTCTCCCTCTCCCTCTCCCTCCCCCTCTCCCTCTCCCTCTCCCTCCCCCCCCTATATATATTAGTATATATACATACACAGAAAATAAATAGAACATACATATAGAGTATATATGTACAGACTATATATTATATGTGTAGAAAGTATGTATATAGTAGTATGTATAATACATAGGTACATAGATACAGAGTGCATAGTGTCCCGTGTCTAAAATGTTTTTATGTGACTTTCTTAAAAGTTATTATCTTTTCAGTGTCAATTTGATTGGCAGTATGTGCTATTCCAATATCACTGAATGAAAATAAAATTCTACTAATAGTAATAAATGGAAAGAGCTGGGAGTAAATAGATTGGGCTACCGCAGCAGAACAGAATCCTGAAGTTTCCAATACATTCAGCTTGAGAAATTTGATTACACTGTGTTGCCCACATTTATCCAAGCTACGTAGTCAAAATCTATTCTGCTGAGTCAGATGGAGTGATATTTGCACACATTGTATTATACACACATATACTTCATTGTTCATCAAATTTTTCCTAATATTTTATATTACTACAGCTCACATCTGTCTTATTTTAGCTAAATGGTGGGGCACTAATTTTAAGATTCCCTTGCTCAGATAGAGCTCTCCCAAGAGTCAAGTTACCTTTGAAGACTCTTGTGGCCCACCGCGCTTGGAGCTCCGTGCCTGCTAAAACGGACCCTGTCAGGCTGATAAGGCCAATGATGGCTAATGTTGTTTTTTCCAGAGTTGAGGGAAAGACCCGCTTGTATAGGAACATCTTCTTTGTACAAAGACTTTTGAGAGGTTCTTCAAGAAAGGGGAAAGAAAATGTATATCCTGTAGCGAAGATCACAACATCGAGGTTTACTTCTTCTGTCGTGTCCTCAAAGACAGCGGAGGTCTCTGTAAACTCCTTTACGCTGGTTTTCACAATGATTGTACCGCAGAGGATACAGGTTGGCAGCTCATCATTCACAACAAATTTTGGTTTTTTCCTTTAACACAGAGAAAAACAATTTACTGTAGTTATGTGTAGAAGTTACTTCAGCAAATATTTTATTCAGTTAATTAAATTTTTCCTAATAGTTTATATTACCTTAGCTCACATTTGTTCTATTTTAGCTAAATGGCAGGGCATTAATTTTAAGAAATCACTGGGAAATTACCCAGTAAGTCAAGAGAGTGAATTGCCTACTGTCCAATTCAAAATTGCTTACCTGAATTCCTGCTTTTATAATGTTTTGTTTCCTTAACATGCTTTTCCTCAAGTGTCAAGATCAGAGTATGTAACAAAGTATTTCATGATCAAGTTTAAAGTTTCACATTACCTCAATCTCCCAGAACGACATTAGTTAAGGAGGAAGCTGGCAAGAAACTCTTGGAATAAAATTTTATAAAAAATGGAATCTGTTTACATTGATAAATATTTTCATTATTCTACCTACTTGCCCTAGACATACTGTCTCTATAAAATTTACATATTAAAATATGTTTTGGCATTAGTTTGTTTTTTAAAGTTGAAATAAATCTTACCAAAGAATATTTGGGTGAAGAATACAATAAAAGCCACACAAAAATTTCCTATTCCAATGTGTAAGCGTATATGAAGTTATATTGAAATGTTATTTCAGCAATTCCTATGATAAAGTTGAATAATATTGATACCCAGAGATGGATGAAGAAAATATGTGTATACACAACAGAGCATTTAGCTATAAAGAAGAATGAAGTCCTGTCCTCTGCAGCAAAATGGGTGGAACTGGAAGACATTATGTTAAATACAATAAGCCTGACACAGAAAGACAAGCAAAGTGCATTTCTCTTTCATATGTGGAAGCTCAAATTAGAACAGCAATTACTGGAGGTTGGGAACAATATGTGTGGGGTGGGGAGGAAGAGTGAAGTTGGATTCGATCTGTTTATGCTGCAGATGCACGTATGGAATCATCACACCAAACCTCATTAATATGTACAAACAGCACAAGTTAAAAATGAAAGGTTTTCCCATAAAATAAAGAAAACCAGTACCCCTTCATAATACTTAAGCCATAATTCTCATGGTTAAATGTTTTGTTCAGCTTCCTCTGTTGAATCCAGTTTAGGAAACATGAAGGCAGAACTTGTGCAATCAAATTATTGCATCTTGTTGTTGCCATCATGTTATAAGGGTAGCCCCCATCTGAAGAGCGTCCGATAATCCAGGCGCCAGTTCTGGTACTAAGAAGTACCTAAGAAATATGGAAAGAAGGATCAGTACATGTCTGTCGTTTGGTGGTGTTTTTCTTTGATGTGTTTCAGATACTTTTATGACATTCTGGCCTTCTAATAACAGAATATTTGCCTATAGGTCTAGGCATAAATACATATTCCTGTTACTGCCATTGTTTGGAAAAACACTTTACATATATATAAATAAAGTGTGTGTGTGTATATGTGTACATATATATATATATATAGTATATTTATAAAATATAAAGTATATTTATATACATATATAAAGTACTTTCATTATATACTATATATAAAGTACTTTCACTTATATATATAAGGTACTTTCATTATGTTTATGGAATTATATAAGCAGATTTATAATATTTGTAGGTATGTGTATTGATCTGCTAATTTTTTAATGTGACTAACAGAATTTAAAGTAAAGGTTTGGGAAATCAGTTTTACTTGAATTAATTACAGATCTATTCTTTCTAGGGCTAACTGTGATCCTATGATGTAGGATCATAACTGTGATCTTACCCTGATCCTATGTGGGACAGATATTTAAATTGTGTATCTTAAGTGGGCTTTCTAAACATTATGTATACTTTTTTGGCAAAGTAAAGGTTGCTTTCATATTTTTTAAATTTTATTTTAAAGATAAAAGAATGGAAACATATCAACAACCAAACAGATACAAACCAGAATAACACAAAAACAATAAAGGAAATACAAAATTACAGAGAAGATACAGCAACAATGGTTGCTGTATTACATAATGATATCTTCACATTTGTTACTCAGTTATACAAGTAAAGGCACATATGACTAATCAAACAATTTTCTCCACCCTCATCTCCATTGTTCTCCCACCAAATCAGTTGTCTTCCCTCTGATAATTGCACTTTTTGGTTTTATTCATTCCCTCAGGCTCTCACATTGGGAAGACACATGGCTGCTTCAAATTATGCTGCTACAAACATGGGTACACACAAAATACTATGGCACTAGGTGGAAAAGCACCCAGCCTCAATGATGATGCATAGACAGGGACCCAGGCACGCTATGATCAGCACCTCACTGACAAGCCCTCAAGGCCCTCAGGGGTCCAGTCGAGTCTGCAGTGTTGCCCCCACACACCACCAGGCTCCAGCCCATTGCTGTGGGCCTAGGGGCCTGTTCCAAGTCCTCAGGATTTTCATGTAGCCTGCGGGGAACCCTCCTCCCCCCAAAGGCTGCTGAACTTCCTGTCAAGGCCCCTGGAGTCCCCTCATAAGGCTACCAGTGTTTCTCTGCAGGCTGCCTATGACTCTATCCCTGCCCAGCTAGAGGACCGGGTCTGCACCCTACTTCCAGGTCTTCGCTTTCTCCCACCTCTTGTCCTCCAGTGCTGCGCTCCCTGCCCCTTACACAGCTGGTCATTGGGTGCTGTTAAGATGCTGGGCACAAGTGGCATGAGGTCTCCCCCACCCATGCTCACTGTGGTAGTCCAGGGTGTGTACTAAGTGTAGTTATTAGTTCTAGGAGACAATTGGAGGAGTTTCTCAGGTCTTCTGTGTAGAGTGTGTTGTCATCTCTCAGTCTCCAGGACTGCTGCTTTTCATATAATTTGTTGCTATGGGTTCATACATGGTTCATATATGCAAGTGGTATGAAATCCCTCTTGGTGCTCGTATTAGCAGTTTAGAGTGGGTCATGAAGCCCGTGGACTCAGCCTGTTGCTGTGGGGAACACATGTTGTGTGTGAGGGGCTCCAAGTCTCAAGGTGCTCACAGAGGGAGTTTGGGGTGGGAGATGGAGCCCGGTACCTCAGCATGTGTTCCCTGCTTGGTGTTGGAGTGAGAAGGGTGTGGGGCCAACTGGCCCACCTCCATCTGCACCTCACTCTTACTGTTGTGCTACAATTCCTATTTGTTCATTGGCTGGATCCCCAGGAATTGCTGTAGCCCTAGGGTCACTGCAGCTGCTCTCTGCTGGTAGTTGCTCTCACAGAGGAGAGGTAGCAGGCCACAGCCTTGGGGCAGGTGCAGAGCTGGGTGTGGTGGGCTGTGTACTGGTTTCCTTGTCTCTGCCTTGCCTCAGGGCACTGATTAGAATGGTTCACAAAAGAGTGGGCATGCTGCTTTAGTGGCTGTTGTACCTTTTCAGCTCTCGGAATTCCATTCTCCTCTTGTGGAGTCGGGAGCCTCTGGGAGCATGGGCTTCCGAAGCTGAAGCTTTGAGTGTAGGAATGAGGGAGTGGGCTGAGGATGTGTACGGAGTGGTAAACTCCCTCCTTCTCCTCCTCCTCTTTCTCTAACTGTGCCATGGCAGCCGCTCGAGCTTTTCCTCAGGGAGGGATCTTGTTTGCTCTTTCTGAGGGCTTCAATTCTCCTTTCAAATCCTTCCTGGGACCAGGGGACCCGCTTCTCTCCTTCTTGTCTTTCTCATGTTGCTATATTCCATTGTCTGGATGGCGATCCTCCAGGGGGATCTTTCTCTCCTGCTTACCTGGTCACCATCTTCCCGGAAGTTGATGACTAGTCTTGCTTTTATCTTAAAACAAGCTAAAAATCTGATTTTTAATACAAAACATGGAGACATTTAGAAAACAACTTCTCTTTTCTGTTTTTAGATGAGGTTCTTGCCACAATTACAAAGGACAGAAATAAAAGAAAGAAAGGTGCCCTGGATGTAGCCATTGGTCTTCAGGAGCACGTCTGAAAAATGCCATGTGGTCTGCTTTCCAAAGCATTCCTGCCTTCTTTTTTGGAGACAGTTTGTGTAAAGTATGGTCTGTTAAGTCATTCAAAACAGATGAAGAGTGGCTTTGAGGCATTTTCATGTTTTTTTTTTGTTTGTTTCACTTACCCCACATCAGCATAATTTAGCAATTGGCCAATGTGTCTTATTTTTAATTTAATTTTATTTTTTTGGGTACTGGGAATTGAACTCATGACCTCAGGCTCACCAGGCAAGCACTTGTGCTACTGAGCTATATTCCCAGCCCCCAATGTGTTTTAGAGTCTTGAATCTCTCTCTGGCCACCATGCACAATGACGGCAGCGGTGGCACTGAGGCAGAAAGGCTGTACCTGAGCTGCTGTTCGACTGAGCTCCACGGCGATGTCTCCTCCAGTGTTGCCAAGGCCAATCACCAGGACACGTTTGTCCCGAAAGGCTTCCGGGGTCCTGTACTCTTGGCTGTGCAGGATCTGCCCTTTAAAATTATGGATTCCTGAAGGGCAGAAGGGGATCTGACAATATGAAATATTTAAAGCTGAGATTCCCCCAGTGTATAGTGCTAGGGTCTGTGGGAAAAGCAAGATGCTAGAAATATGGCATCCCTTTTGGTTCTGGCCTTGCCTTTAGTCACAGGTCACAGAACAAGCATGTGATGCTCCTCTGTCCTGAGATGCAGTGAGTCCAAATACAGATTTAGTGCATCCCTGTACAAAAATCAAATCAAAATGTGTCCAAAAACTAGGAAAGTTGGTTTTAGGGTAGTGCAAAGTACATGGTCTACTGTAGCAACCTTGTCTTCAAGTTTTTCAGTCTCTCAGATTGATCTTTCCTGTCACTCATAATTTCAATTGAATTTTTCATATCAAGGATTTATACTCGATTCCTTTTCTTAATCTCCTATTCTTTACAAAAGTGCTCATTCATATCTTGCATTGTCTTTAACTCAATCGACATGTTGCATCTCTTTTAAGCATGCTGAACATTTTATTAAATCCTTTATCTGTTTATTTACAACCTCTTTAAGCTCACTTACTATCTTTTGGATTTGCTTATTTGTTTCTTATCTTTTCAAATATTTTAAACATTTTCTTTGCCCGAATCTCCCTACACTTAAGTGGCCATGAGATTGGCTTTTGGAGAGTGCAGAGTTTTTGGAGGGTTCTTGTTGCCTTATTTTCTCATGTTTCAATGCTGAGTGTTGAAGATCAGTTAGGGTAAGAAGATGCTGTAGCTAGTGTGGAGATTTCTTTAGTTAGTGCATATCTCCTTGTGGTGGGACCTTGGCTTGGCCCTGCTGTGGTGTTCATGCATCCATTCTGCCCACTCAGCATGCGAGGATTGATCCCTGTCTGCGTTGCAAGGATCCAGAGAATAACTACCAGTCATATTAACCATATATCGATCATATAATTTAAAATGTATTTTAACAATTTCATACTTTTTCCATAACTCAGGAAAATAGTGAAGTGGTGAGAGATTGTGACAAGTAGGCTGGAGTGAGAGGATGAGAGGGGAAGAAAGGAGGAAGCAACAGGAGAAGATAGTTCAGAAAGAAGGAAAAAGCGACAACAACAAATGAATGAACGGAAGGAGCTAGGACTTTGCTGATGTTATTTTTATATTTGGAGCGGAGGGAGGAGGAGAAGGGACTGCAGAGGCAGGCAGACTGCAGAGGCAGGGGGGAAAGGGAAGAAGAGGGGAGGAAGTACAACTGGACACTGGAGAAGCTAGCAGAAGTTTGGAGCTGAGTAATGTGCTCATTGCATTTGAATCCCCCACACAGAATTTTTGCTGAGGGTGTACCTGATATGATCTTGAAAAAAATACTATCCAGACTAAAACACAGATTCTTATTCTCCATTTCACACATAGAAGTCAGGCACGCACACACGCATGCTGAGAAAAGAATTTCACACAAAGGAAGGAGCCCGCTCAGTCCTATTTATCAGTCTGAATTGGAGAGACCCTGTCTTGTCAGATTGTGGGGTGGGGGCACTGAGCTCCAGTCCCCTGCGGTTGTGTCTAGGAAGCTGTGTGTTTTGGTCGTGCCTGAGGTGGTTCCTTCTGACTGGTGAATGACAGCGTTGGCGTGCAGACAGACCCCTGAGCCTGCTCCTCTTCCCTGCCTCGGGTAGATCTCTGTTAGGCTTCAGCTGTGCTCTGGTGGGCATGGCTAGCTAGGGTTTTTTTTTTTTTTGCCTTTGTCTCATGATCCATCACCTCAATTATGTCGGAGGTAGGGAGGGCACGGCAGGACTGGTCAAGCCCCCAGTGTCCTGCTGGTCTCTGGAGGAGATTCTTTGATCTTTGACTCTACACCTCCATGAAAATCCACATGGCTGCTTCTTCCTGCTGTTTCTGTGCCTCTCTAGGTAAGCCCCCATGCAACACCCTCTGACCTACTGCTCCTCTCCAGCTCTCTGCCAGTGCCAAGTTCTACCTGAACCTTTCACCCTGTGAATTCCCTGGTGTTTATGACTTAGTGGAGAACAGCCCTTCTGCTTGGAATTCAGAGCGACTGGGGAGGGAGCTCAAGTGGGCAGTGAACTCAGCAGTCTTCGGTGAGCAGTGAGATGGATCCTACATGACACAGCTCTGTGGCCTTTGGAAGAAAGCGGGCGGGTGTACGGTAGAGGGTGAGGTTGGGTGCCACAGTTCACAGAGCTTGGTGTTGGGGCGAGTGGTAGAAGAGTTCACACTCTGGCACTATTCCAGTGTCTTTCCTCCAGCTCTGGACCATACTGGGCACACTGCATGCCCATGTGACTCGCTGTCCCAGGGATTGCTCAAAGCCCAGGTCAAAGTCCTCGTTTCCTCCTGTCCCTAGGGCTCACCGACCCTAAGTCAGTCATCACCCGCTGAGTGATTCTCTGGCCTGTGCCTTCCAGAGTGCTCCCATCTGAGGACACCCACTCTTGATAGATCTTGCTTGCTGACCTCTGTCTCCCAGTTGGAGGAGAGCTAGTGAGGTGGGCACTGGAGGTGACCACAAGGCTGGGCACCTGGTTGCTGCTGCTGTACTTGGCTTCTTCCCTCAGGAGGTTAGATTTTCCCAAGGTGGCAGGACCAGCAGATGCGAGCTGCGAATGGCGCTGGGGTCCAGAGGCAGCTCTGCTTCTTTCTCTACATGCCCCTGATACTAGAATTAATCTGGACTTCAAGGTGCCCTTCTGTGTTTGACGCTTCCATTTGCCTCTCATTTTGAGTTCCTATGGATCTCAGTGAGATTATTCTGAGCATTTCCTGAGCACTGCTGCTACTGAATTCCAAGAAGTAAGCTGCAGATAGAAGCTGGCATGGGCAGAAAACCTCATGGATTGCTTTAGCATAGTTCTCTGTATGTCCGGGTGGCTGGCTCATTGAAGAGGGAAGACTTACCCTGGTGTGGGTGGTGCCAACCAATAGGCTTGTAGCCTGGATGGAACAAAAGGGGGAAAGAAGAAAGCCTAACTTTTGCTTTTTCAGAGGAGTTCTAGGTTCACCGTTGGCTTTGGACATCTGTCTCCTGGCCTTGGGAGCAGACTCTTCAGCCTTCCAACTCAGACCCTCCAGCTTTCCAGTACCAACGTACGTGGGGTTCTGCAGCGAGCTCCAGGCCTTCGACTTTTGACTGAATCCCCTGGCTTTTTAGTGCGCAGACAGCCCTTGTGCATTTTTTCACCCTAACTGTGCAAGTGACCATTGAAAGCCTCCTTGAAAATCCTTTATACATATTTAATATTAAACCTTTTCCTCTAGTGAACCCTAATTGATAAACCTGCGGAGCTTCCCGAAGCCAGAAACCAAACAACAGTCATTGCATTCCAAGTGCGGTGCTGAAACGGCTATGCAGTGTTTGAGAAGGACGTGCATGGAGAATAGTTCTATGATCCCTGGCTTCATACGCACTTTGAGGGTCTAAAATGGTTGCAGATGAAGTGCCTGGGAGTTGGAAATGGGATGATTGATGAAGAATTTTGAAAGCGCTGCGCCATTTTTCTGTCCTATGAACGTGGAGCCAGGTGTGAGCAGATTTGAGGAAAACATTCTGAGAATTGTACCCTCAGAGTGTGTGGGAAATTGGGTTTGAACCCGTGCTTGAGAAGCTCTGAGTAGAACTGCATGGGTGGTGGCTCCACTGGCAACAGAGTTTCTCCTACTGGTCATAGTGTGAGACGCACATTTCCTGTGAACTAGATGACGGTCACGTGGCAGAGAGCCAATCTGATGCCAATTCACAGGAATTTTGTACAACATGGTACCTGAACAGTCAATGAGATGTCAACAGAGGTGGCGTTATATGTTCCTTTAAGGCCCAGGCCAGCAGCAAGCCTGAAGTCCAATGATTATTTACAATATTGCTGCTCACAAAATTATGTATTAAGTTCTTACTTGATTCTAAACACATTTTTGAGTAGGATATTATTTATTGGTGATTCCTTTTATATAATTTATATTTCATTTTTCTGCAAAAGTCTGCAAGTTTTATTCTTCTTACTTTTCCTTCCTTATTCATTCCTTCAGTCCTTCAAATAAATTTCAAACTTCACTTACTTAATTGTCTTCCAGGCCACTAGTAAGTTACAGCAGAGAGGTAGCTCTACTGCATTTCGGGAATCTTCATCTGGCTAATTGTATTTTCTACAGCTGAATTTGAATAGAGTTCAAGTTTCCAAATAATCAGTTTTGACCTCAAAAAATGATTTTGCCAGTCACGAGTATATTAAAAAGAATGTGCTGTTGGAGTTAAAGCGTCTGCAAAAGGGAATTCTAAAACACTTTCTTGTGGATGGCCACAATCTAGGAGGAGTAGTGGATTATTATTCTGGTGACCACTTTGAAGGACAAACATGTTCCTTTACATGTATAACTTGTGCATTGTTTCCTTTTAAAATTCTTCAAGTTCTTCCATTACTGGCCAGTCCTGATTCAATTAACGTGTAATTCAGTTCCCAAAATCAAAATTATTTTATTTTTTCTACCACAGATTCAATAGTTTTGTGCTTTACTTGATCACTGAGTGTGAGTTAGACATGATAGAGAAAGCTTGGGCAATAACATTAATATAAATACATTAATATACATACTCTAGATCTGAAACCTATGCAGTGCTTTGTGCCTTTCAGTGTAACTTTGTAGACTTTAATTTCTGAGAGTGAATATAAAGTTGTCTATAATCATGGGGAAGTTTCCAATTGCAAACCGATAAGTTTGCTCTAGAAGCACTCAAAGGAGGAGGCAAGGTCTCACGCAGGAATTACTCACCAGGGAAGGACTCCAAAGGTAAGTGGGGATTCAGGAAATGGCCAGTGCACACCATGACAGCATCAAAGACAGCTCTGGCCTGCTTGCCCTCTGTCTCTGTGACAACAGCCCACTGCCCAGTTTCTGAGAAGTCTGGACACTTTGTCACGCTGCACACAGTAGTCTGCAAGGAAAGGGCAAACAGGTACAGTAGTGCACTATAACCCAGCACTCAGGAGGCTGAAACAGGAGAATCACTAGTTTGAGATCATCTGGAGCTATACAGCAAGCGCCTGACTCAAAAACCAAAACAACACAAGACAAAAAACAAACCCAAACAACAACAGCAATAACAACAAAACACCAAACAAGAGGTTCACTTCCTACCAAAATCTTTAAACTTCACCCAATGACTGATATTGTACCTTTATTTATTACTTGTAATATACCATATCCTGTGTTAGGAGGCCTATACATATTGGTTTATCTTATTCTGAGAAAAGTTAAGGAACTTGTGCAAACCCTTAAATGCAGTAATATATGGACCAGAACCCAAGACATCAGAATCACTTCATAGGAGAGAAGAAAGGCTCACTTTATGTTCCTTCTGAGAAGGAAATGAGTTACAATATTTGACACATTAGAAAAATTTAGCAAAATGAGTTTGCTGAATTATAATTTCTGCTGGTTCAGTCTTTTAGTTACTTCTTCTCAATGGCTTCTTTAGTTCTGAGAACAATTCTTAAATTTCTATCTTCAGTGAAAATTTAGCATTTAAAGGGGAACCGGGAAATTCAGCATTTAAATAATTCATTTGGGTAAAACATGAAGAACAGGAAGAATGAGGGGACTTTGTTATCTGCCTTATTTATGGAGAGAAAAAAGTCAAGGAGAAGGTCACATAAACATCTCCTTTCTATTAGACTGCAGAATAGGCCAAACCTCATTTATTAACCTTCCCAAACCCAAAGTATCTTACCTTGAACTCAATGTATTTGAGGAGACCAAAATGCTCAGCAAATTCCTGGAGATAGTTCCAAAATTTCACATGGCTCATGAAGTTAGGATAATCTTCTTGGAAAGGAAAGTCACTATAACTTGACATTTCCTTGCAAACATTTGCTACTAATGACTTATAGACCCTGGTGATCCCATCTTTGGACTCTTCCTGTGGGGAAAGTGTCGTTAGCTTCACAGAATGGAGGACACAGGAGTAAGTGAACAGAGATTTTGCTACCCAGAGCCAGTCCAGCTGGAAGGCTTTCCACTAGCTGTTAGAGTTCTACTTGTCATTTTAAAGATCTCAGAAAACCCAAGATTAGGTACCCCTAGTATAATGATGAGAAATCACTAGTGGGGTTGAAATAATTAAATACAGCGTCTTTCTCACACCACAGAGAAACAAATGGAACTAGCTGATCACACTGCTCACATTTATCTCTTACTGGTCCCATTCCCCACTAGACTGTAAGGAGGTCAGAGTTTGTGTCTGTATTGGGTACCTCTGTGTCCTTGCAGAAGGATATGACAAGTACATACTGAATGAATGGAAATAAACGGCACTATTTTGTTTTGTTTCATTTTAGAATAGCATTTACATGACTGGAAAAGATTATGTTGAAATTTTAACAGTCCTGAGAGGCAGGCATTATTATTACAGTTAATTTTTATTTTCACATGTTTAACTCAGTACTGTTTTCTAAAATTAATTTATATCACAATAGGGTAAGAAAAAAGTTATCAAACCAAATGTAGATTTACCTGTAGCAGCAGCTATGCAAAGTCAAACCAGTGATTTCTTTCTATGTTGGCATTTGTCTCCTGAGGAGGCTCATAGTATACCTGAAAAAGATTTCTCTCTCCTCTCCATTGTCCCAACATTGTAATCCTAGAGTTTTGGCCATTCCTGCCTACATAAATTTGCTTCTTTTGTTTTCTTTGTTATCCATCCAAGATTTAGCAAGGGTCATCTCTTCCATGAAAGTTTGCATCATTCATACCAGTCAAATGGATGCTGCTCTTCTATGTCCCTCTGAAGTATTTGACACTCTACCTGGATTCCATCTTCTGACACTTTCTTTCCCACCACTGGGGTGAATCTCTCCATTCACAGTGAATACTTTGCTGCTGCTAGAAAGGATCAATCCTGGCCAGAGGTAGAGTTTAACCACTTCCTGACCCGCTTTCTGATGGTCAAGTCATCTGACAGTTGGCCTGGCCATGAGAAATGTCCCCTGGGCTTTATAGTCTACTTAAGAAGGATTGGCTAGTTCTTGGGTTCTTTTTATTCTGATAATATGGAATCTCTTCTCCAACCCTTCTAAGGTCTGAGGTTCTGGTTCATTCTTGCTAGTTCTTTTTCCAAAGGCCTGACAGTGCTTGTGGGTTGGACCTCCACTCCCTGATGCCAAGTACTATTTTTACTGAAACTCCTGTGGAAAGTATCAGTTGCCCACCTGCAATATGGCACATAGATGAAAAGACAGACTAAGAGAAAAATCTGCAGTTGAGGCTCTGGGATGACCCAATGCTTTCTGTGGAACAAAGGACCAGGAGTCCAGAAGCTCAAGGCTTTTGTTGGCATAAATCAGGGAGGTGGATGGGGGTCACAGCAGAGAGCATGGGAAGAGAAATTTTGCAGGCATGGCTGTAAGAAGAAACACAGCACTTCTGTACCAGGCACAGAGGCCCTCCAGTTAGTGGTACAATAGATAGCATGATGTATGCAAGGCTGGCACCTTTACTGCCAGGAAGGTGTAATTCTTTGAGTCCAGTGGGCCCAGCTGAGATGGTATCTCATGTCATAGCCCTGGAATCTCACAGGTTCTTGCTGGAGCCTCTATTCCAACAATAAGCAGGGAGCAATCCTGACCTGCTTTGCTATCTTGAGAGTCATTGGCACCTTGGCTGGACACTATCACATTCTTTTGGTCAGTTAAGGGAACATCTACTTCAGTATAGCCAGCTGTGCGTATCTCAGGAAATAGGGCTGAAGTAAACATCAGGTAAAGATCTTGGCAAGGGGCTTCATTTCTCAGGGGAATGCAACTTGGTGTTCTCTCACACATTTTCCCTAGTGTAATCCACTCCATATTCATTAATACTGGTCAGCTCAAATCTGCTACTTTGTTTTATTATGTCCGTGGTCCAGAAATCATCATAAATTTCCAACACTGTGTTTGTTTGTCAGATTTAACTCCTTCCTCCACATCCCTGACCATGTCCTGCCTATTCTCATGCTCCTCACTTATCAGACTGCGTCTGCATAGAGCCTATCACCGCACCACGCACGGGTTCATTCCTGTGGCTGCAGTGACCCGCTCCCTTCCCTGGTCACCAAAGCAGGTGAAGCCAACTGACCGAGCAGAAACAGAGCGACTGGCCAGATTATGACTGAGGGAGACGGGCAAGAGGAAGGAACGCACGGTGAACTTCCAGAGTCCCCCGAGGTCGTCGCTCCTCTCAAAGCAGGTGGGCTCCAGGTCCTCATCCAAGCAGCACTTGATGCAGGACAGGCCGCTCACCCCGGCTCCGATCACCGCGACTCTCTTGGCCATGGGCTGCTCTGTGAGGGGAAGATCAAGTAGCGCTTCTTTATATCACAAGGTTGGCACAGAGTCTAGACACAGAGTGGGCTTGGGTAGCGCTAGAAATACTCTCCTATCTTTGAGCAGAGGCTGAATCACATTTTTGCTAAAAAATGCAGGTTCTGAGATCCAACTGTTTTGATTAAAGTGCTGACCTTGTGACCTATTAGCTGTATAATTTGTGACTCACCTTTTATCTCTTCTGTGCCTTGCTTTTCTTACCAGAAAAAGGACATAATAATAATAATAATAATAATAATAATAATAATAATAGTAATAATAATACTAGGGTTGTGAAGACTCAGTGACTGCTGTATGTTGGAAGAACTTTAGAAACTTAACTGCCACATAGTAAGAACTCAATTTAATTTACTTATTATTTATAGTGAAGCCTGTATCTTCAGCTCTTGGGGACAGAGCCCCTCAGTATTGAAAGGGTTCTTTTGCTGTTATCTTGCCTCTTTGAATTCTAGGAATTTCAGTCAGTGAAAATGTTCTATTTTACTCAACACATCTAGAGTCTTAAAGAATAACTGACCATGGCCACGTCCTGCAGTGCAATGAGGGTATTACATGCAGAAAGGGGATAGGAGTCTTTACCTTGTACAGAGATAAAACTGACCATAACAGGCTCAAAAAAAGTCACATGAGGCATTCTGGAGTCCATTATGAGGTTAAAGGGGAATAATGATGCTATCCTTGTCAAACAGCACTGTAGGATGTATATGTGATGGGAATTAGGATCCATTTGTAAAAATTTTATAATTTGGGCTTCTACATAGTTCAATATAGAATTCGGTTGATCTGAGGAGATACTCATTTAATTTCAGTAAATTGCATTTACATCGTGCTAAGGCTTTGGATATGTTGAGGGGACTTAGTTGTAAGTGCTGTTTTCTCTGTAACCTTCTTGGCCAATCCAGAAAACACACAAACAACAGTTGCTCTCAATGTATTTGTCTTACAAAATATGTTTAACTGATTTGACTTTGCTTGTGAAGATACAATATTTGCCAAAAAGAAATCTAGCTATATAAAGCCAATGTGATTTTTGTAATTTCATGTCACTTATAGTGGTATCTGCTTTGGAAAACCAAGAAAGCGAATATTTACTGAGCTTCCTGCACTAGCACATGGGAAAAATAGCATCATCATTCATGATCACTGAAGAGCCTAAGGTATCTGGTGATATTTTGGGATCATTCCCAAAATATCAGGCCCTGATTTTGGGCTTTTATATGATGCACAAACAGGAGGTACAAAGGCAACACAGAAGAGCCTGGCAGTTCTTCTGATTAGCTAGCAGGGTGAGATCATTGATTACAGGGTAGATTAATGATTATTAGTTTATGACGCTGTGTAAAATCAGGCATTCTGTATGTTTGGTTATTCTCTTGTGGTTAAAGGGCTCAAGAAAGTAATTATAAACCAGCGAAGCAGTTACAGATCTAGGCAGTTTTAAAAGAATAAGTTTTAAAAAGAATAATTTCTCTTGTACAGTTTTTTTCCATTTACATTCACCTTTGCTCAGGTTTACCACTACATGTTTTGGAGTTTGTTCCTCTGGCTTTGCAACTGCCTTCTAATCAGGTCAGGAATCCCAGGCAAAGATGCAACATGCCTGTACTGACTGTAGGAAACAAAGAGCTCCTGAGCTCCCAGATTCCTTAAGGTCAACTCATTCCAAGGCAAATTTATGGACTTGAAGTGATAATGAAAGAGATTTGCCTGGGCCAAAATTATTGGCTGTCTTTCATTTTGTAAGGTTGATTTCCCCATTCCCATCTCCTGCGACATCTATTGTAAAATTTACACGTTTTTCTTTTTTAACTTGTATTTCCTTTGGAGTCTTTATTTTGGAAAGCCATGGAGAGGCTCTGGTATCAGCAGAATTGGATTCTACTTTGTTTTTGCTACTGATTAGTCTTATGACCCTGAGAAACTACTAAAACAATTCTAGATGTATTATTTGAAATATAAAAACAATGTCTAAGTCAAATGATTATGTGAGTACCACACTAGGTGTATTATTTATACAGAAAAAAAATCTGTGTTCATTCAGTATTTCCCTGCTTTCTCCTTCCTTCCCTCCATTCTATCGGGAGAAAACAGCCCATACAGATAACTTCATCAGCAAATTTGGAAGCACATAGGCAAACATACCTGTGGATTCTTTTGGGTTGAGATGTAGGAGGTCTAAGCAGCTTCTAACTGGAAATAAATATGGCCTCTTCAAAAAAGAGTACTTGCTGTTCTAGGCTATTAGGTGAAGCTCTGGATTTGGCACAACAAAAGAAATGGGTAATTGTATTGGTGAAGTGAGATGTGTGCTGAACTCAGTGGGCTGGTAGTAAACACATTCATACAACAGGAGAACCCTGGCTACCGTCAAGTACAGGTACTGGGCCAAGAATGGGAGTCCCAAGTGATTAAGTCTTAGCTACTAAACAAACATAAAGAAGTCCTAGAAGTAAAAAATAAACAAATACCAGTGATATCCCTCAAGGATGCTGCTGTATGGAGAGAGGCTGACAGAAAAGACACACCTGCTAAGTCCTATAACAGCAGTCTGCCCTTGGCACAAATGCTTGCAGACTCTCTTTGGCCCTAGTTAAAGTAGGATGCTGGGCAAAGAGGGACTGAGGAGAAACATCTTGTCTTTTAAAGACTAGTTTAGTACTGTATTGGCAGTAGAAACAAATTGAGAATTTGCACCTTTTAAAATTAATGGATATTGATACCCCATGAACTTTTGAATGAGAGTAACCATATTAAAATATGCTTTAAGTCAATAAAGAGAGGTCATGAGCAAGCTGGAAATTGTGAGTTCTGAGCCCTACTGTGTTGCCTCTAAACAGACAGATAACTTTGGACAAAATTCTTCATTTTTCTGTCATGTTTTTTTCCATATCTGTAAAATAGAAAATTAAAGATTTTTTTTTTACTACTTTCCCTTCCTATCTCTAAAGGAATATTTTTTGGCTTGAAAATCAAATCATGGGGGAGAAACCCCACCCACTGCCCCTCTGCCATCCAGGGAGCCTTGGTCTGAAGGAACCTGGTTGTTAGCCCATACTCCTGCACTGCAGGTCAGGCAGCCAGTATGGGAAGCACTTGGGAAACGGCAACTGTCTTGTTTGGAGGAACCCAGGGTAAAACCACTCTAACAAGGGGAAATTTTTTCTATAAAACCTCCTAACTTATGATTTGTTCTGTTATATGACTATAAAATTTGCCTCTCTGGTTTAAGTACAAAAATCAATAGTTACCACAGTTGATCAGTTTCTAAATTGTGCTTGTTACTAAGTGTACTACTGTAGCTGAGATGTCATATCGGTTGTAATCAGTTGTTCTCACTTGTATAACAATACTGGAAAGCTCTGAGGTAATAACTTCACCATAGCCCTACACTAAAAGACTGGGGTTGGAGCAAAACAGAAACCAGCATCTCTCTCTCTCTCTCAATTGGGAAGGTAGGATCTTGGGACAGACACAAATCAAGAATCTCCTACATACAGAAGATATCCCTAAGTACAGACTATTCCTGGAGAGGCCTTGATATTAGTGATACAACTAACTACTACTAAAACTCACAAGGATCACTACAGAAAACAAAATAAAAAAATTGGTTTAAATAGAAAAAGTCAGTATGAAGGAGCAAAATGCACTCTCAGACCTTCAGACCACCCAGAATAAGTCTGGGAAACATCTACATAGAAGTTAGAAGTCACACACCTGAAATTTCTGAAAGGATAGCAACTGAAGTGAAGAAATAATTCCATCAAGCCATAGAAGAAATCAGATCAGAAATAATCTCTCAGATAAAAAAAGAAATGACAAACATAATGAAAGAATTGCACAGCACATCTAAAGGAAAAAATAGAGGAGCATAGAAAAATGATGAAGACCTTGAATGAACAATATAGGATAGAATTAGAATGCATGGAAACAGATTCAAAGAGATATCCAGGAAATTAAAAATTCCATTAAAGGCTGGCAAAACCATTGGAACAAAACTGAAGATAGGCTTTCAGACCTTGAAGACAGCATTGCAGCTAGCAATCATGAAAGGAAAGATCTCTTAAAAATAAGAAGGAACCCCAAAATAACAATTCAATAGCCGCAAGACGATGCAGAGAAAAATAATATAAGACTGATAGGTATAAACAAAAAAGCAGGAGTCAACACAAATGACATAAAAAGACTATTAGCAGAAGTAACGATAGAAAATTTGCTAAGCATGGGAACAGAACCTGACATACAGATTCCCCAATTAGCTATAACGAAAATAAATCTAAACCCAGACATATTGTGATCAAGATCCCAGAAATTCAGCACAAGAACAGAATATTCAAAGCTGTTACAGAAAAGAAACAGATCACCTATAAAGGAAAGCCCATCAGAATCATGGCAGATTTCTCAACACAAACCAACATCAAGTCAAGAAGAGCTTGGACTGAAGTACTTCAGGTCCTGAAGGAAAACAATTTCCAACCCAGGTTGATGTATTCTCCAAAACTATCTTTCAAAATTAATGGAGAAATAAGACACTTCTATGACAAAGAACAACTGAAGAAACTCATGACCACCAAACCAACCCTACACATACTACTAAAATATATTCTAGAAAGAGATAAAAATGACCACAATTCCAAGAACAACAACAGAAAGGAACCATAAAGTAGGGCAAGCAATCAAACAGAGGTCAAAAGTGGTGGAACCCATAGTAGGAAAATAACATGACAAATACAAGCCAATACATATCAGTTATAATCGTGAATGTAAATGGCCTCAGTTCATCAATCACAAGAAGTAGATTGGCAGACTGGATCAAGAAACAAAATCCAGCAATATGCTGTACAGAAGAAACACATTTAACTCAAAAGAAAATTTATAGACTGAAAGTCAAAGGATGGAAAATGATACTTCATTTGACAGGAACCTAGAAAAAAGCAGGAGTAGCTAGCTCTGTTTGCAGACAGTATAAGCTTCAAAACAAGAATGATCAAAAACGATGAAGAAGGTCAGTACAAACTTTTTAGGGGAAAACTGAAAGAGGAAAATATAACAATCATAAATATGTATGCACCAAATATGGGATACCCCACTATATAAGACAAAATTTTTTTTTTTTTTTTTTTTTTTTTTGGTACTGGGGATCAAACTCAGGACCCTGCACTTGCTAGGCAGGCACTTATTCCACTGAGCTATATCCCCAGCCCTGTAAGACAAATTTTAATGGACATGAAAAATCAAATAAGCAATAACACATTCTTAATGGGGGACATTAACACACCATTATGACAACAGATAGATCAACTAGACAAAAAAAATCAGCAAAGAAATAACAGAAGTGAACGAAACTTGTGAACAAATGGGATTAGTAGACTCTCACAGAGTGTTCTACTCAACAATAGTAGAATACACACTCTTCACAGCTGCACATAGGATGTTCTCTAAAATAGACCATATACTAGCCCACAGAACATGCTTAAGTAAGTGCAAAAGAACTGAAATTCTCCCATGCATATTGTTTGACCATAGTGTAATGAAATTGGAAAGTACTTACAAAAGAAATCACAAAAAACTCCATAATCACATGGAAATTAAATAATAGCCTCCTGAACAACCAATAGATCACAGATAAATTTGAAAAAGAAATTAAACAATATATACAATCAAACAGAAATGCAGATATAATTTACTGGAACCTGTGGGATGCAATAAAAGCAGTCCTCAGAGGGAAATGTATACCTGTGAATTCTCACATCAGGAAAACAGAATGAACACAAATAAATAATCTTATGCTTCACCTCAAGCTTCTACAAAAAGAAGAGCCAAAGAAGGGAGGAAATCTTAAAGGTCAAAGGAGAAATTAACACTATGGAGACTAAGAAGTAATATAAGGAATTAATCAATCAAAGAGTTGGTTCTTTGAAAGAATAAATAAAATTGATAAGCCTCTAGCCAATCTTATCAAAAAAAGGAAAGAAAAAAATCAAATTCATGCTATAAGGAATGAAAAAGGTAAATCATTACAGATCCTATAGAAATTCAGAAGATCATAAGTGCCTACTTCAAAAACTTTTACTCTCAATAAATAAATAAATAAATAAATAAAAACTTTTACTCTCATAGGATGGAAAACAGAGAAGAAATGGACAGATTCCTAGATACATATGAATTACCAAAGCTGAATCAAGAAGATATAAAATTCTGAGTAGCCCGATATCAATGAATGAAATTGAAAACATGATTAAAAACTTATAAATAAAGAAAAGCCCAGGTCTTGATAGATTCACAACTGAATTTTACAAGAAATTTAGAGAACATTTCATAACAATTCTTCTCAAATTCTTTAATGAAACTAAAAAGAAAGAAATTCTCCCTAACTCAATTCTGGAGACAAGTATTACCATGATACGAAAACCAGAGAAAGATCCAAACAAAAAAGAGAACTATAGGCCACTCTTCCTAATGAACACAGATGCAAAAATACTCAATAAAATACTAGCAAACAGAATGCAGCAAATCATCAAGAAGATTATACACCATGATCAACTAGGATTAATCCCAGGGATGAAGGGATGCTTCAATATATGCAAATCAATAAACATAATACACCATATCCAGAGAGCCAAAGACAAAAACCACATGATCTTCTCAATAGATGCAGAAAAACCTTATGATAAAGTCCAACACTCATTCATGATGAAAACCCTATAGAAAATTAGAATAGATGGTCTTTACCTTCATCTGATCAAAGCCATCTATGAAAAACCAACAGCCAACATCATACTAAATGGATAAAAACTGAAAGCCTTCACTTTAAAATCAAGAACAAGACACTGTCACCACTTCTATTCAACATTGTTCTGGAAACATTAGCCAGGGCAACTAGATGAGAGAGAAATAAAAGGAGTAAATATAGGAAAGGAAGAAGTGAAGTTATCTTTATTCACAGATTATATGATAATCTACATAAAAGACCCAAAAACTCCATCAAAAGACACCTAGAATTAATAAATTCAGTAGCATAGCTGGATATAAAGTCAACACACAAAAATGAATAGCATTCCTGTACACAAACAACAATCATGCTGAGAGAGAAATTAAGGAAACCATACCTTTCACAATAGCATCCAAAGAAATGAAATATTAGGAATCAATGTAACAAGGGAAGTAAAAGACCTATAGAGTGAAAATTGCATTATTCTGGAAAAAGAGATTGAAGAGAATTTCAGAAAATGGAAAGATATTCTGTGCTCAAAGATAGGAAGAATCAACCTTGTGAAAATGACCATATTTCCAAAAGTCTTGTACAAATTTAATGCAATCCCAATCAAAATACCATTAGTATACCTCACAGATATAGAGAAAGCATCCCTAAAATTCATCTGGAACCAGAGGAGACCTAGAATAGCAAAAGCAATCCTGGTCAACAAAGCCAAGGCAGGAGGCATCACAATCCCTGGCTTGAAATTATACTGCAAAGCTACTGTGATAAAATCAGCATGGTACTGGCAAAAAAAAACAGACCTGAGGATCAATGGAACAGATCAGAAGATGCAGACACAGCTACAAACACACTCAGCCACCTTATCTTTGACAAAGGGGTGAAACAAGTTCATTGGAAGGAAGATAGTCTCTTTAATAAATGGTGCTAGAAAAACTGGTTCACCTCATGCCAAAGACTAAAACTAGACCCATATCTGTCACCATGAGCCAAACTAAAGTCAAACTGGATCAAAGGTCTAAATATTAAAACAGAAACACTAAATCTATTGGAAAGGAAAGTAAGTAGAAATCTTGAAGACATAGGAGTAGGCAGAGAATACTTGAACAAAAACCAAACTGCACGGGAAATACTTTATAGAATCCACAACTGGGATCTTATTAAAACATTTTTTCACATCAAAAGAAATCACCAACAAAGTAAAAAGAAAACCCAGTAATTGGGAAAAAATTTTAGCCAACTGTCCCTCAGACAAAGAATTAGTACCTAGAACATATAAAAAATTAAAAATCTATACCTTCCCCAAATTCAAAGGCCCAGTCTGAAATGGGCATCTGAGATGAATACACACTTCTCAGATAAAGAAATAGAAGTGGCAAATAAATATATGAAAAAACATTCAACATCATTGGTTATTTGATAAATGCAAATTAAAACACTGAGATTCCATCTCATCCCAAACAGAATGCTATTGTCAAGAATACAACTAAGAACAATTTCTGGTAAGGCTGTGGGGGAAAAGGAACTCTTCTCCCCTGTTGGAGGGAGTGTAGACTGGTGCAACCACTGTGGAAATCAGTCTGGAGATTCCTCAGTAAACTAGGATTGGAGGTCCCATTCAACCCAGCTCTTTCCCTCCTGGGTATCTCTCCAGAAGAACTGAAAGCATCATACCACAGTGATATATGTGCACCCATGTTTAAAGCAGCACAATTTGTTATAGCTAAAGCTTGGAAACAAACCAAATGCCCATCAGCTGAGGAATGGATAAAAAAGATGTCATATTTTACACAATGGAGTATTACTCAGCTATAAAAAACATATACTTGAGGCTTTTATATGTAAATGGATACAACTAGAGACCATACTCATAAGGGAAATAAATCAGACCCACATGTTTAACCATTGCATTGTCTCCCTAGTGTAAGAAGTGAAAGAGTAAATAAAATCTGAAAGGTACAAGAGATATTGTAAAAGGGAAAGAAACTACTCAAAAAGAAGGAACAGTGGGATGTGGTGGAGATGCACAGGATCCTGAGTTCGATCCCCAGTACCGCAAAAAAAAAAAAAAAAAAAACTTCAGTATGACCATGGAGATGAAGAAAACTCTACAAAAAATTAGTGAATCAAAGAGTTGGTTCTTCGAAAGAGTAAATAAAATTGATAAACCCCTAGCCAACCTTATCAAAAAAAGAAGGGAAAGATCTCAAATTCATGCAATAAGGAATGAAAAAGAGGAAGTCACTACAGATCCAAAAGAAATACAAAAGATCATTAATACCTACTTTG